>CM077156.1:191786823-191848941 GCA_039583875.1 Platanthera guangdongensis | reverse complement strand
CTTCTCCGATCGAAATCTTCTTGCATCCGCCTTCCCAATTTTCTGCGCGCTCTTCTGATTCGCGATGAAGGCATCGCAAATCGCCGACCATCACTCTCTGTCCTTCCCGCCGCCTGCCGTTCACGAATCGGTCGATGCTCCCGTTTTTCGCAAGTTTCGCTCGATCGGAGGAAAGGCATCCCGGCGGAGAAGGAAATAAGAATCCTGATAGTTTTATTCTGGTGTCGTCATGGATTGTGAGAAGGAGATTGGCAGTTTTTTGGTCTTTTGTTTTCTCCATTGATCTCTGTCTGCGCCGCCTGCAATCGAATTCTCCAGATCGAGAGGAGGCCAAATCCCGACTGTTCTTCTTCCTCACGGATCAGAAAAAGGGAAAGACTGCAGGATATCTTGAAATTCATGCAGATCTGAAATTTTTCAGTTGCAGCTCTCACATTTGTGGTCTTGACAATTATATTTCTGGATCTACAATTCCTTTGCACAGATCTACAATTTCTTGTGTTTGTATGCCGCCTTCTGGTGGAGGTTGTAGCTGCTAGCTTGGATCTCGCCACCCCCGTCACAGATCTAGGGCAGCCCGTCACTTTCTGTAGTTGCCTATTGCAGTTGTCGACCTATTTGTCGAGAACTTGCCCCTCTCACTTCCTGCAAATCTGAAACTACTGCTGATCATCTTTGCTGGAGGTTCTTCCTGGAAGGAACTCTGTGTTGTCGACCATCGAAGAACATTGTAGAGAATCATAATTATTGGAATAGAAACTTCATTTTTTTGTTCTCACTGCAGAGGTTGGGTCGGGCCATACAGTGGATCTCTTTCTTTATAGCAGTAGTTTTTCTCTGGCCACTGTTCATAGCCGGGAAGGAGGAGTTCTCGTCCTGGAGGTGGAATACAAATATCTTCTGGATTGGATCCGAAGTGTTGGACTTGGTCTTCACATGGTTCAGATGACCCCGTTCTAGAATTTTTAATATCTGTTTGAATCTAGAAATATGTCGAAGAAAAGCGCGCTCGACATCGTTAAGCTGCAATCGTTCGACGCCTCTGATTTCCTTAGTTGGAAAATACAAGTCCAACTAGGAATGAAGAAACATGAGATTTCCTATACTGTTCAGAGCGATTTTTCTTCTACTATCGAGGATGTGGATGAGTACCAGTGGAACAAGGATGAGGATTTTTGCAGGGATTACCTGTTGAATTCCCTGAATCCCCGTCTCACGTTGACCTACCATGCTTACAAGACTGCAAAGTGATATGAGATTGTCTGAACGCACATTTCCAGAAGGAGGAAGGATTGTCAAAGTCGCTCATCGGAGAGAAGTTCTTCAACTTCAGATTCAAAGCGAACGTGTCTATCACTTCTCAACTCTTGGAGCTGGTCAACCTGCGTCAGAAGCTGGATGATGATCATTCGAAGATGGACGACAGTCTTTTTGTGTACATGATTCTGAGTAAACTGCCTCCTAAGTGGCTCTTCTTCAAGACCGAGATGCACAGACTGAAAGAGAAGATCAGTTTGGATGAACTCAAAAGGTTCATCCATATTGAGGACCAAAACATCGCTGGGAAAGCTTGGAGCAGGTTGCGCAGCCCTCACAGGATGTCAACTTCATTTCACGTCCTAGTAAGCCTTCTTAGAAGCCCCCGACACCTAAGAGTGATACCCCAGCACCGTTGGCAGTCAAAAATTTAACATCCCGACTTTTATTGGGCCCACCAGAGCCGGGGGTGGACTGGTATCCGACAGTCTGCCCAAAGAGCGGGGGTGGGCGCGGTGGCGCCGGGAGCAGGGCCACCGCCACCCCGAGCTCTCAGGATGGATAATTCCGGCGGCGACCGGCGGCGCCAGGCCGCCGGATCACCGCCTAGAGAATCGCCGAGCCCCGACGACCTGATCGGGGTCGACGCCTGCGTCTGCGGCGACCTGTCGGCGGTGATGGAGGCCGCTCATCCTCTGCACTGCCGACGAGGAGCAGCAGCCGCCCGATCTGGTGATGAAGATCGGGCGGCTGGGATTTTCTTAATCCCCGCCCCGCCTCCATTTTTGTGCCCCCCACAGCGGATCCGTGGCTGATCTGCAGTGGGGGAGCGCTGGCCGATTGCGCCATGCTCAATCTCAGTCGCAGGATCTCTCTCTCCGATCTGCTAAATGCAGACCATTTTCATATCAAAAAAATCTAGAAATTTCTGGGCCAAATCTAGGCCCCTAGGGGAAACGTGACCAACATAAAAAATTTTCCCCATGATGAGGGATACCTCCACAAAAAGTTTTGAGAATTTTTGAAATTAATTTATTATTTTTAAAAGTCAAAATAATATTTGTTTGGCTAAATTAAATGCCCAAAACACCTTGGAAAATTATAGAAAAATTACTATGCTATTTTAGGCCCTCCTAAGGGTTGTATCAAAATTTAGGGTCATGGGGATAAGTTTTGATATTTTTTCTAAAATATTGAAGAGTAGGGTCGCGCACGGATCCTTTTTTCGCTTGTTCTCCCTAAAAGACGGAAATTGGAGTGTGCGACCACTCCTTATAATCAAACAAGTACATTTAACTATTTTATTGACGAGAGCGGCCGAGGTAAGTGACTATGCTCCGGGAATCCCGAGATTTCACCGTCGAGCGCCTCGACTCCCGAGTGAATTGGGCACGCTCGGAAGGTGAGAGTACGAGTGATAAGTTAAGAATTGTTCTCGACGAATAATGAGAAGATAACTCCTAACAAGCTCTTGATCTAATTAAACCGTAATAAATATGGCGCAACCAAATTAATGGGATCCTAATAGTTGATGTAACCCAATAAAATCTCCTTTAAATCTCGATGGAATTGAAGGCTCTTAAATAGGAGTGATTGGACTACTAATCATTTTCTTTGTGTTTTCTCCAGTCTCGTACTGGTCAAACTTATTTTAGTACTTTCTATTCAGAGCTACTCCAGTCTCGTACTAGTCAAGATTATTCAATACTTTCTATTCAGTACTACTCCAGTCTCGTACTGGTCAAGCTTATTCGGTACTTTCTATTCAGTACTAATCCAGTCTGATACTAGTCACATTTAATTCTGGCACTTTAAATAAGCAGCATAAGCACTGCACTTGTCCTCGTTGCAATTTACTATTATAATCCCGGGTCCTGCTCTGACGAGCAGTCGTCGAGCCTTAGTTGGGGGTAACCGGAGTTGAAGTAGTCCTCTAGGTCTAGCCCCAAATAATACGCTCTCACTCTCCTTATCAAAAGTATATCTAAGTACCGACGCCCGAAGTCTAAAGCCTAGTAGTGCATGCCGACGTAGACCCGGTGTGTATATATTGTTTGTCTTTTTGTTTGATTATTTGTAAATTGTTTGTGGTGAAATAGTGGCGGGTCAGTCCCTCCCGCAGACCGTTCGTACCGGTGTGGGAAGGTCGACGACTCAAGGCAATAGGGAGATGAGTACCACGGGTGACCGACCGTTATATTCCCTATCGGGTTTCCTCCGCTGGTCAGCCAAAACGATTCGCCGGATGTCGCTCACACCCAAGAGTACACAAGGTTGTACGTTAGGGCCTGGGGTTGTGCGGTACGATCACCCCCAGAAGTGGCAGGACTGGCCACTGTCACCGACGGCCACATCGGTGAGGCCCGCGGGGCTCGCTACCCTGCTGGAACTGAAGCGGTACAAACTATGTCAACATAGGTTTGTGTGCGCGGCTATGAATGCTTGCGGTGTGTGCACAGCTATGAATGCCTGCAGTGTGTGCGCGGTTGTGAATGCCTGCGATAGAGTTCAAGATATGAAAACCCGATATGCTGATGAGCTAGTAGAGCCTTGTTATAACTAATTTATACTACTGTTGCTTTTTTCGGTTATACTGCATTCTTTTATAATTGCTCCTAACTGTTCATATATGAAATTTTGTGTTAACCCTCTCTTGCTTCGACTATTTACTTTTGTTGTGTGGGTGCGTGCTCGTCCCCAAGATGTGGATCCGGGAGGAGACTTTTTCCACTTAGTTTTGTGACTAACAACTATTTAAATAATCATTCATAGGAGGTGGAGCACCGTAGAGACCCACTGCTGCAGGAGATTATGCCAGCAGCTAGGACTACTCGAGCAGATGCACCCCCGTCGTCCCCAGAGTTTAGAGATATGAGTACCGCCGAGCATCATAGAGATAGAGAGTATGAGGGTTTTATGTAGTGCATGTATAACCCACGGGCTTATTTAAACGCTTAGGCTTCGACCCTAGAACCTCTGTGATTTTGATATATTATATATATATCTGCAATGGTTTCCTGTTAATGCTTCCGCTATACTTTAATGGGTTGTGAATATTATGATTCGAGCCGAGCAAGGTGGTCATCTAGTGCTTGGATAGGGTGGATTGTTTCCCCTAAGAGCACCAGGTGGACGTCTTGGGCCAGTAGTACCCCTTTGTCCCGACCCGGGCAAAAGGTTTGGGGGGGGGGGGGTTCTACAAAAAAGACTTCTCTCAAAAGAAAGAAGGGCAAGTGTCATAACTGCGGCAAATGGGGTCACTGGGCCGCTGAATGCATGGGTCCGAAGAAACAAAAGGAGGAAGCCCCACAAAATGTGGCGAACATGGTGGTCGACAACTCTGATCCCAAGTCCTTCGTGGCTATGATTGGGAGTAGTCACCACAGTGCATCGTCTGAGTGGTGGCTGGACAGTGGTGTTACCTGTCATGTCACAAATGACATGGGTCTTCTTTCAAAGGTCACATCGGTCAAGGATAGAGTTGAAAACTGCAATGGAGGAGTGACATATGTTACTCATGCTGGGACTGCAGTGTACAACCCGTATTCGCTGAGAATGAGTCCTACCACAGTTAGGTTAGCAGAAGTCAAGATCAACAAGTCAAGATAGAAGTCAGAAGCAGCGCGCAAGACCGCAGAAGACCTGGGCGAGTATGACGAGCTCCCCTCGCATACTCGCCAGGTAGGCGACTAGGCGAGATACTCGCCCAGCCCGTGCGAGATCCTCTTGGAAGTCGCCTATTCGCTAGGGGGTGAGGTATAAAAAAGACCCCCCTTCCTTGGATTTCCCTATAAATAGGACCCCAGGGGTACGAGGTGAGACACGACAAATCCTCTACAGGATCCTCGCGAGCTCTCATTTAAAGATACTAGCCGAGCCTTTGGATTCCTTTTCCTTAGAGGCCAGGTCGCGACCTTGCGACTTAGTCATCAGCTAGTCTCTCTCATACCTAGTTCAGACATTTTTGTTTGAGAAGGGGTTGCTCCTTTCGAGCATCCGAGACATGGTGGGATCTTCCTGCCACAATATCTGGGGTCCTGTTTGTCTTCATCCTTCATCCTAGTCATCCTAGTCGTCTGATCTTGCCCCTGAACCGGTAACCTTAGGCGGCTTTGGTCTGAATTCTGAGGTTGAGAATTTTCCTGGCTTCAACACTTAGTGCGATGAGCGTGGATCGCAGCCAAGGAGGAAAGTTTGGGGGTTTAGTAAGATGACAAATGGTGGCGAGCATGGAGAGTTGGTCGGTAACTCGACGGGATTTTGTGATCTCGCGCGAGGAGGCGAGTTCGTGACGGTTTGTAACACCCCGAAGTTCTGGGTCATTTTGGGCTAATTTGGGTTCAAGCAGGGGTGACACGGCCTGGGACACGGGCGTGTCCCAGGGTGTATCAAGCCTGGGTTGTGTCGAGTCGTGAGGTCGACGAATTTTGCTCGACGATCGTTGAGTGTCGAGTGTCGAGTGAGTACACGGCCTGTGACACGGGCGTGTCACAGGGCGTGTCAGTGGTCGTCGAACTCAGCTCGACGTCTTGCGCTAGGGCGTGTTTGCGGGACACTGGTGTGTTCAGGTGCACACGACCAGGAACACGGGCGTGTGCCAGGCCGTGTGAAGTCTCGGGTTGTTTTGGGATTAAAGAAATAATTTTTTTTTGTAACAAAGATGAATAAAATAAAAAAGTTGAATATTTTAACAAATAATATATTTTTTTCTTTTAACATAACGAGTGACAGGCATAGGGCTCCGCCCCTACGACAAACCGCGACAGAACCCTAATCACGACAGTGCACGGGGGCGGGCTTCCAATGCCCCATGAGATAGTACTTCGGCCCCGACATTGCCTCGACGTGACAGTGCTCCCGCCGCTCGCAAATCCCTAAATGTTATACTCCGCACGTCGCTCATTTTTTCCCTGTACATGGGGGTTTGCATGCAGTGAGTGCACATTTTTTATTATAGGTAAAAGTTTTTGTTGATATATGAGAACCCATATTTTTAAATTAAAAAATACATAAATTAATGAAATTGGAGTTTTTGTAATAAGGAAGGGTAAAATTGAAAAGTGATTATTTAATCAAAGGATGTTTTATCCTGTTAACATTATAGTATAGATATAAATATATACACACATAAATAAATAAATAAATAAATAATATATATATAAAGTAAGGTAATTAAATAATTTTAAATTAAATATATAATGTTTTCACGACAATACATCCATCTTGGTCTCTCTTGACTGTTTACAAGCTTGACTCCCTTTTGAGTTAAGGCGATTCAATTCTCTCCATCAAAGAAATGCTAAGCAACCCACAACAATTATTAACTTTATTCAGAAAAATACATGTTCACCCTTAGGATTATCCGGGTCATATGACACAAAAATGAAAAAAAAGACGTTTATATTGGCAGCTCTTATATATATGATTATTGACAGCCCAAAGATAACGACAGCCCAATAAATAGATATTGGCAGCTCGATGGATATTGGAAACCCCAAAATTAATTTTTTTGTAGATTAACAAATCATCTTTAATCACTAAATTAACTCAAAATGTAAAGATAACAGTCCATAATTCTTCAAATTAACACAATCCAAAAATTCATGTAGACAATATTTTCATACAAAATCCAATTAAATCACATCTAAAAGACTGTTCATATTCTTTGATTTCCACAAAATGAAGTTTTCCCGGAAAATCAGATTTAACCAATTATTGTATATATGATTCTTTTAAAAATTTATGAATGATTAGTATACAAATATTGTTAGAGAGCATACCATTTTTTTGCTTACTATCAAAACTCTATATATTGTTTCAGAAGTCACACGATACCTTGAAATATGTATATGTAGCATATTTAATATTATGGCAAAGCAATATTTGTAGTAGAAAAATATTTTAAAAATATGTACGGTATGTCCTGTTAGATTTTGCTCGAAGCATCCGAATGGTGATTTAAGTGGAATCATCTACCCGTTGCCCCTAGATGGGTATAAATAGACAATCTCTAGGAGTTACTGTGGGTATCGGATATCCGTGTGCCTGAACTGACTCGTTAAACCTCCGAACCAGATATTTATACAAATATACATTAACATGTCTCACTGTTCTGCAACATCTGTATGATATCTTATCCAATCAGGGAATACTCGCGATAGTGGACATTCTTCACTCAATCACAAATGTATATAATGATTTTCATTTATAAAATCAAGACAAATAACTTTGAAGTCTCACGAGGAGTCGAATGTAGTGGAAAAAAAGTGAACGACTGCCCAAGTGATAAATGTTAGTGATTTTTAGTTTTATGTCCGCTCTTGTCGGGTCCGACTCGGAACGGGTTATTGGGTTCGTGTCGCTCTAGGGCTTGACTCTACGCTGGAGATACTATATAATCCCTATTCCAAACTTGATAGGGTTATGTGGACTATCTTGAGCAAACCCCCTTCTACATTCTCAAGATATTTTTCTTAGGGTTTCGCTCGGCTGCTCCCGAATTCTTCCGTCGCCGCCTCTGGCTTGCAAGATCGCGATTCCTGTCGCCGGATCGATCAGTTCGTTCCCGTTTTTGCGATCCCGTCGCCGTTAAGGATTAGAGGGAGAAATCGCGAGTACCACTCGCTGCCCCCGCATCCGTCCGCTCTCAATCCCGTCCTCCCTCTCTCGCGATTTTCTGCGTCGGTGATCAATTCCAGTCTCTGCAAGTCGTTCGGCAGTCCGATCGAGTGAGGTTTCTCCGCGCGCAGCCATCGGGGAAGAGATCCAGATCGGAGATATCGCGACTAGAGGAGGATCTTCCATCGGCGTTTGGCGAAGTCGCCGGATTTGTAGATTTGCAGTTGTTTGTCTCGCTCCATCCTGTTGTTCATCGCAAGTGGAGGAGCCGGTGCCGCCTGAAGAAGAAACTTTTTTTCCCCTGCTCCCGTTCACGTCTTGCTACTGCATCGGGGAGGAGATATCTCCTTCTTCATTGTTTTGGGTCGGGTTTCAACAGATCTTCTTCGTCTTTCCTGCTGCCATCACTGTTGCCCAGATCCGGTTAGGCTCTCGATCCAGATCTGGAATAAACGAGATCTCGGTGGATCTTGTCTGCATCGTCCTCTTCAGATCTGTGCCGTGTCGCTGCAGATTGGTGGAGGCTCTGTGTGGTGTTCTGATCGCAGGTCTTTGTGTGGATCTCCCTGTTTCCAGATCAGGAAGCGGCCATCAATAATCAAAGGATTTTTGGGATTGTGGGTTCCCAGTTTTTCTTTTCCTTGAAGGTAATAATCAGATCAGGTCGGCTTAGATCTTCATCCAGATCTATCGCAGAGGATTTCCACTTACTTCCTAGAGAAATCAGATCTTGAATTAATTGGAGCAATTCAAGAGTCCTGGAGCAAAATCTAATTGTTGTCTCTTGGTCGAGGCAGTCTGTTGCATGCCAAAAAAAATTCTGATTAGAGTAGTGCCTCTTCGTCTCTAGGAGCTCTTGTTATTGGTTTGAGGAGAAGCTTTGTTCTTTACCCTCGAGATCACAGCCCTAGCAGTGTGTACTAAATCAGATTTAGTATTCAGCGACTGCGTTCAGCCGGAAAGGAGGAGCAAACAAAAATAATTCTGGATTGGATCTGAAGGTTTTTCTGACATCTTCACACGGCTTAGGTGACCTCGTTCTAGAATTTTTTTTTATTTCTGTTTAAATCTAGAACTATGTCGAAGAAAAGCGCGCTCGACACCATAAAACTGCAATCGTTCGACACCTCCGACTTTCTCAGTTGGAAAATTCAAGTCCAACTAGGAATGAAGGAACGCGAGATTTTCTACACTGTTCAGAGCGATTTTGCTTCTACCGTCGAGGACGTGGACGAGTACCAGTGAAACAAGGATGAAGACTTCTGCAGGGATTATCTGTTAAATTCTCTGAATCCCCAGCTCGCGTTGACCTAACACGCGTACAAATCTGCAAAGGAAATATGGGATCGCCTGAATGCGCACTTCCAGAAGGAGGAAGGATTGTCGAATTCGCTCATTGGAGAGAAGTTCTTCAACTTCAGATTCAAAGCGAACGTGCCTATCACTTCTCAACTTTTGGAGCTGGTCAACCTTCGTCAGAAGCTGGATGATGATCATTCGAAGATGGACGACAGCCTCTTTGTGTATATGATCCTGAGTAAACTGCCTCCTGAATGGCTCTTCTTCAAGACCGAGATGCACCGACTGAAAGAGAAGATCAGTTTGGACGAACTCAAAAGGTTCATCCATATTGAAGACCAGAATATTGCTGGGAAAAGCTTGGAGCAGGTTGCGCAGCCCTCACAGGCTGTCAACTTCGTTTCACGTCCTAGTAAGCCTTCTCGGAAGCCCCCGACACCTAAGCGTGATACTCCAGCACCGTTGGCGGTCAAAAAGCCTTCTCTCAAAAGGAAGAAGGGCAAGTGCCACAACTGTGGCAAATGGGGTCACAGGGCCGCTGAATGCAGGGGTCCGAAGAAGGTAAAGGAGGATGCCCCACAAAATGTGGCGCACATGGTGGTCGAAAACTCCGATCCTAAGTCCTTCGTGGCTATGATTGGGAGTAGTCACCGCAGTACGTCTTCTAAGTGGTGGCTGGACAGTGGTGCTACCTGTCACGTCACAAATGACAGAGGTCTTCTCTCAAAGGTCACAACTGTACAACCCCGTACCCGGGCGAGTGGGACCCTCCCCAAATATCAGCCTAGGGGCGTGGTACGGGCGACGAGTCGGTGCGACCCCGTTTGAGGACATGCGGGTCCTCGTGCGTGCGTGCGTGCGGAGGTTCTATGCGCATGAGTTCTTAATTTATAACAAATTATATATATATATATATATATATTATAATATATATATAATATATACAATATATTATATGTATATTATTTGTTTGATGATAAGAGAAAGAGGGGGGACCACGGGTTACATCAGGGGGGGGTACAGCAGCAATGAAAAAAAAAAGAAAAAGGGAAATTAAGAGGGGGGCTCGGGGCACGGGCGGGGAGAAAAAAAAGAAAGGATTGAAATGGAGCCGGGGAAGAAAAGGGGGGAGGAGCCCTAGCCCCCTCGGCCAAGCAGGCCGCCACCGCCGTTCCCCCCCATTTCCCGCTCCCGTCGCCGGCAAAGTAGCGCCGCCGCCGCCCCTCACTCTCTCATCCTCGGCCTGGAGCAGCAACGCCGCCGCCGCCCCTCCTTCTCTCACCCTCGGCCAAGCAGGCCGCCACCGCCGTTCCCCCCCATTTCCCGCTCCCGTCGCCGGCAAAGTAGCGCCGCCGCCGCCCCTCACTCTCTCATCCTCGGCCTGGAGCAGCAACGCCGCCGCCGCCCCTCCTTCTCTCACCCTCGGCCAAGCACGGCAGCCGCCGCCGCCCTTTCCTCATTCCCTCTCACTCGTCGTCGGCAAGGCAGCGCACCCGGCCCCACGACCTTTTTCCCGACCTGGAGCAGCACACCTCGACCTCCCCTTCTCCCGGCGGCAAGCTCAGCCTGGAGCAAGGCTCGGCCTGGAGCGAGGCTCGGCCCGGAGCGAGGCTCGGCCCGGAGCGAGGCTCGGCCTGGAGCGAGGCTCGGCCTGGAGTGGAGGTCGAACGCCGACGCGGCCGCATGCAGTAGGATCGACTCAGAGCTCCTCTCCCGCCCCCGCCGCCAAGCACGCGACAAGGGTAACGATGTTTCAACTTGGGTATGTGAAGCCTTCAGTTTCCATATTTGCACGGAAGCCCCTCTCCACCAACAGGTGGGGGGAAGGGAGCTCCCCGACGGGTTGACGTGTACGTCCCCGCAGTTAATTGCATTAGCACCCGGAAGCGCGAGTACGGGTTTAGGCATGCTGTGTGAAGCCCATCCGGACGTGTGAGCCGGATTGGTGATGTTCTGGGGTTCCCGGAGAAGACTCCGAGGAAGTTGTTTATTTAGCCGCTTGCAGGGAATGCGCGCCACAAGCCCCAAAAAGGGGGTGTGCGCAATATGTTTGGTCCGCTTCCGTTAGCCGACCGATGACTAGTTGGCCGCCGCTCGTCGAGACGTTGGCGTACAGGTGTTGCAGTACCAGGCGGGGAGTAGCGGGCTTAAGCCCAAACTTGTGCTGGCCCTCGAAGGCCTTTTGTTTATATTTCCGGCCTGCGAGCCGAGTATGGAATTTATATTCCTGTAATATTTTTTAATATCTGTGATGCTCTATGGATATGCGGTTTACTCCTGTCCTGGGCGAGCGGCGTGTTCGTGAACCGCTCCCCCCGTGTGGGCCCCGAGGTATAGATGCCGGGAAGCCCCTGATGGCCCGTTGCCATCCTTTCAGAGTAGCGGAGTTCCGCTATTGGCGGCCCAATTGGGGCTGCGTAGAGTAGGGCTGCTGGGCGGTTTGGCGCCAATAGTAAGGCAGGCGGGGAGCATTTTACATAGACCCGAGGTGGCACCTCTTGTTTGGGAGTGGATCTCGAGATCCTCCTTGGATGTTCCGGTCGGCCAAGAGAGCCCTCCGAAGGTGCCTTAGCTCAGCCCTTGGTTTGGGAGGGGAAGAGTTAGTTAGTCTTTCGGGTATGCGGCGGGTCCTCCACGCTGAGACCTTGGGTCTGTCCCTTGTGTTCCTAGTCTTGTGCCTAGATCGTTTGCTTGAGGGTAGTAGGTGTGCGGTCACCCCTTCCCCAAGGGTCGAACTCCACGTGAGACCGATTTTTCGGTTTCAACATTTTGGTGCGGTGAGCGTGGAGAGTGACCAGCACAGAAGAACTCAGGCGAACATCATGGCTATAGAAGTGGAACCAGGTGACGACCACGGTCATGCGTTGACACTTTGTGTGTAAGGTCCTCATACTCGGAGTTGTCCCCTCCCATAGCTGTTGTTTGGATCCCATAGCATTTGGAGTAAGATTTGCACCTATTTGAAGCGCTTCTACCTATGAAAACCCGTGTATCCCCACTTAATACATCAACGAGAAACCTGGAGGTTCTTGTCTTCAAGATCAAGTAAGAGAGCAGCTGAGAGGTATTAGAAGCCGGGGTGACCTGAAAGAGTTCCCTCCCTAGCGGTAATATGTTATCTCTTCCTTGTAATTCAGTAGCGGTCAAGTTTTCTTTTTATTACCGATTCGCCTCGAGCTTCTGAGGGCTTCAAGGGTTAGCCTCACGATCGACTCCGGAAGCCAAGCGTCCAACCCGTTCCTTTTAAATAGCCTAGTTCGGACGATGGGACGGTGCCGCGGGACCTTAAGCGCTATTGTAAGACCGAGCCTCTGCACTGACGGCCGAGATCAGCTCCCCCCTTGCACGTCGGCCTATGTCCTCCCGATCGCACCTCTCCTCCGACTAGAGGAATTATCAGGAACGAGCCTAGACGCTAACCTCCCAGATTTGATAAAGGGCCGATCTCTCCAAGCAATCACATGTGACGTGGCGGAAAGTGATCTTTGTCATTAGATCAGGATACGAAACGTCCAACCCGTTCCTTTTAAATAGCCCAGTTCGGATGATGGGACGATGCCTCGGGACTCTAAGCGCTATTGTAAGACCGAGCCTCTACACTGACGGCCGAGATCAGCTCCCCCCTTGCACGTCGGCCTATGTCTCCCCGATAGCATCTCTCGTCCGATTGGAGGAATTATTAGGAACAGACTCGGACGCCAGCTTCCCGATTTGACGACCTCCAGATCATCTCTCTTAGGAATAGAATGCGTCCTCCGTTTGTAAAAGCATCAGTGCAGTTAACTCTCCAGCACCTCTTAAGTAAATAAGATGTCTTCATCTCGAGCAAAGTCGAGTCGAGTAGTTTTGGACCCCGAGCAGATCCCGCTGCCAGGCTCTCACCTAGCTGGCAGGGCCGGACGTCACTCGGTGTCATCCGTAGGCCTCGAGAAGATCCCGCTGTCAGGCTCTCACCTAGCTGGCAGGGCCGGAAGTCACTCGATGGCGGTTGTTTTGGACCCCGAGCAGATCCCGCTGCCAGGCTCTCACCTAGCTGGCAGGGCCGGACGTCACTCGGTGTCATCCGTAGGCCTCGAGAAGATCCCGCTGTCAGGCTCTCACCTAGCTGGCAGGGCCGGAAGTCACTCGATGGCGGTTGTTTTGGACCCCGAGCAGATCCCGCTGCCAGGCTCTCACCTAGCTGGCAGGGCCGGACGTCACTCGGTGTCATCCGTGGGCCTCGAGCAGATCCCGCTGTCAGGCTCTCACCTAGCTGGCAGGGCCGGAAGTCACTCGATGGCGGTTGTTTTGGACCCCGAGCAGATCCCGCTGCCAGGCTCTCACCTAGCTGGCAGGGCCGAACGTCACTCGGTGTCATCCGTGGGCCTCGAGTAGATCCCGCTGTCAGGCTCTCACCTAGCTGGCAGGGCCGGAAGTCACTCGATGGCGGTAGTTTTGGACCCCGAGCAGATCCCGCTGTCAGGCTCTCACCTAGCTGGCAGGGCCGGACGTCACTCGGTGTCATCCGTGGGCCTCGAGCAGATCCCGCTGTCAGGCTCTCACCTAGCTGGCAGGGCCGGAAGTCACTCGATGGCGGTTGTTTTGGACCCCGAGCAGATCCCGCTGCCAGGCTCTCACCTAGCTGGCAGGGCCGGACGTCACTCGGTGTCATCCGTGGGCCTCGAGCAGATCCCGCTGTCAGGCTCTCACCTAGCTGGCAGGGCCGGAAGTCACTCGATGGCGGTTGTTTTGGACCCCGAGCAGATCCCGCTGCCAGGCTCTCACCTAGCTGGCAGGGCCGGACGTCACTCGGTGTCATCCGTGGGCCTCGAGCAGATCCCGCTGTCAGGCTCTCACCTAGCTGGCAGGGCCGGAAGTCACTCGATGGCGGTAGTTTTGGACCCCGAGCAGATCCCGCTGTCAGGCTCTCACCTAGCTGGCAGGGCCGGACGTCACTCGGTGTCATCCGTGGGCCTCGAGCAGATCCCGCTGTCAGGCTCTCACCTAGCTGGCAGGGCCGGAAGTCACTCGATGGCGGTTGTTTTGGAGCCCGAGCAGATCCCGCTGTCAGGCTCTCACCTAGCTGGCAGGGCCGGACGTCACTCGGTGTCATCCGTGGGCCTCGAGCAGATCCCGCTGTCAGGCTCTCACCTAGCTGGCAGGGCCGGAAGTCACTCGATGGCGGTAGTTTTGGACCCCGAGCAGATCCCGCTGTCAGGCTCTCACCTAGCTGGCAGGGCCGGACGTCACTCGGTGTCATCCGTGGGCCTCGAGCAGATCCCGCTGTCAAGCTCTCACCTAGCTGGCAGGGCCGGAAGTCACTCGATGGCGGTAGTTTTGGACCCCGAGCAGATCCCGCTGTCAGGCTCTCACCTAGCTGGCAGGGCCGGACGTCACTCGGTGTCATCCGTGGGCCTCGAGCAGATCCCGCTGTCAGGCTCTCACCTAGCTGGCAGGGCTGGAAGTCACTTGATGGCGGTAGTAGTGGACCTCGGGTAGACTCGCTGTCAGACTCTCACTAGCTGGCAGGGCTGTAGGCACACCTGGGGGGAAAGGACTAGCTCAGCGTGTACAAGAGGATACAGATGATACGGCTTTGTTGTTTCGCGATATCGCGAGAAATTATATACTCGTTGTAAGTAATGGTATAAGGGCAATTCGATAGCAGTGCGCCAAAGGGTATCGAGCGATTCAAAAGATCAGAAAGGTCGTGGAGAGAGCGGAGTTCCAAGCGCAGTTTCCAGTTTCTCTCAAACTTTTTTTTTGGGTCGGCTCCCACTCGCCGGATACGTTGGGTTGGATGATTCTTTCCGAACTTGTGCCAAGCTCGAAAAGAGCGGGGATTGTGTACAACCCCGTACCCGGGCGAGTGGGACCCTCCCCAAATATCAGCCTAGGGGCGTGGTACGGGCGACGAGTCGGTGCGACCCCGTTTGAGGACATGCGGGTCCTCGTGCGTGCGTGCGTGCGGAGGTTCTATGCGCATGAGTTCTTAATTTATAACAAATTATATATATATATATTATAATATATATATAATATATACAATATATTATATGTATATTATTTGTTTGATGATAAAAGAAAGAGGGGGGACCACGGGTTACATCAGGGGGGGTACAGCAGCAATGAAAAAAAAAAGAAAAAGGGAAATTAAGAGGGGGGCTCGGGGCACGGGCGGGGAGAAAAAAAAGAAAGGATTGAAATGGAGCCGGGGAAGAAAAGGGGGGAGGAGCCCTAGCCCCCTCGGCCAAGCAGGCCGCCACCGCCGTTCCCCCCCATTTCCCGCTCCCGTCGCCGGCAAAGTAGCGCCGCTGCCGCCCCTCACTCTCTCATCCTCGGCCTGGAGCAGCAACGCCGCCGCCGCCCCTCCTTCTCTCACCCTCGGCCAAGCAGGCCGCCACCGCCGTTCCCCCCCATTTCCTGCTCCCGTCGCCGGCAAAGTAGCGCCGCCGCCGCCCCTCACTCTCTCATCCTCGGCCTGGAGCAGCAACGCCGCCGCCGCCCCTCCTTCTCTCACCCTCGGCCAAGCACGACAGCCGCCGCCGCCCTTTCCTCATTCCCTCTCACTCGTCGTCGGCAAGGCAGCGCACCCGGCCCCACGACCTTTTTCCCGACCTGGAGCAGCACACCTCGACCTCCCCTTCTCCCGGCGGCAAGCTCGGCCTGGAGCGAGGCTCGGCCCGGAGCGAGGCTCGGCCCGGAGCGAGGCTCGGCCCGGAGCGAGGCTCGGCCCGGAGCGAGGCTCGGCCCGGAGCGAGGCTCGGCCTGGAGTGGAGGTCGAACGCCGACGCGGCCGCATGCAGTAGGATCGACTCGGAGCTCCTCTCCCGCCCCCGCCGCCAAGCACGCGACAAGGGTAACGATGTTTCAACTTGGGTATGTGAAGCCTTCAGTTTCCATATTTGCACGGAAGCCCCTCTCCACCAACAGGTGGGGGGAAGGGAGCTCCCCGACGGGTTGACGTGTACGTCCCCGCAGTTAATTGCATTAGCACCCGGAAGCGCGAGTACGGGTTTAGGCATGCTGTGTGAAGCCCATCCGGACGTGTGAGCCGGATTGGTGATGTTCTGGGGTTCCCGGAGAAGACTCCGAGGAAGTTGTTTATTTAGCCGCTTGCCGAGAATGCGCGCCACAAGCCCCAAAAAGGGGGTGTGCGCAATATGTTTGGTCCGCTTCCGTTAGCCGACCGATGACTAGTTGGCCGCCGCTCGTCGAGACGTTGGCGTACAGGTGTTGCAGTACCAGGCGGGGAGTAGCGGGCTTAAGCCCAAACTTGTGCTGGCCCTCGAAGGCCTTTTGTTTATATTTCCGGCCTGCGAGCCGAGTATGGAATTTATATTCCTGTAATATTTTTTAATATCTGTGATGCTCTATGGATATGCGGTTTACTCCTGTCCTGGGCGAGCGGCGTGTTCGTGAACCGCTCCCCCCGTGTGGGCCCCGAGGTATAGATGCCGGGAAGCCCCTGATGGCCCGTTGCCATCCTTTCAGAGTAGCAGAGTTCCGCTATTGGCGGCCCAATTGGGGCTGCGTAGAGTAGGGCTGCTGGGCGGTTTGGCGCCAATAGTAAGGCAGGCGGGGAGCATTTTACATAGACCCGAGGTGGCACCTCTTGTTTGGGAGTGGATCTCGAGATCCTCCTTGGATGTTCCGGTCGGCCAAGAGAGCCCTCCGAAGGTGCCTTAGCTCAGCCCTTGGTTTGGGAGGGGAAGAGTTAGTTAGTCTTCCGGGTATGCGGCGGGTCCTCCACGCTGAGACCTTGGGTCTGTCCCTTGTGTTCCTAGTCTTGTGCCTAGATCGTTTGCTTGAGGGTAGTAGGTGTGCGGTCACCCCTTCCCCAAGGGTCGAACTCCACGTGAGACCGATTTTTCGGTTTCAACAACAACGGTCAAGGATAGAGTCGAAAACTGCAATGGAGGAGCGACTGATGTTACCCATACCGGGACTGCAGAGCTAGTCCTCTCCTCAGGTAAAACTTTAATTTTACAACATGTTAAAATAGTTCCTAATTTAACTAAAAATATGATTTCCATAAGCTTATTAGATAAGGCTGGGATGACCTTCACTACTCAAAACGGTAGAATGACCTTAATGGTCAATTCACATTACTTTGGATGTGCGTATTTGATCAACGGAATGTATAGACTTAGCCTGAATAACGATAGCATTAACCAAGTGAGTTCTAACCTCATTGATCCCAAGTTGTTGCATAACAGACTAGGACATGTGAACTATAGGAAAATGCTAGATCTAGCTAAGAGTCAAAACATCCCTTTAGATCTGTCTATTCGATTTGACAAATTTTAGGTGTGTGCGCAAACCAAAATCACTAGAACACCTTTCAAGTCAGTGTCTAGAAGCACACAACTTCTGGAATTGATACATTTAGACCTTTGTGATTTCCGGAGTCATATCACTAGAGGGGGAAAGAAGTATCTAATTACCTTCATAGACGATTTCTCGAGATATTGTCATGTGTATTTGTTGAGATCGAAAGATGAGGCATTTGAGACTTTCAAGATTTTTATGTCTCGTGTGAAAAATCAGTTAAACCTTAAAATCAAGAGACTCAGAAGTGATCGAGGAGGATAATACACTGCAATTGAGTTTAAGGAATTTTGTGGCTCTGAGGGCATAATCCTTGAAACCACAGCTCCTTACTCACCCCAGTCTAATGGCGTTGCCGAGCGTAAGAATAGAACTTTAACAGAGATGTTGAACTCTATGCTCCTAACAGCTGACATGCCCAACTCCTTTTGGGGAGAAGCAGTTCTTACTGCGAATCACATTCTGAATAGAGTGCCTCACTCAAAACTCATTTATATCCCGTATGAGTTATGGCATAGTCATCCTTGTAGGTATGATACTCTAAAGACTTGGGGCTGTATCGCGTATGTACGTTTACAAGACCTTAAGAGACCTAAGGTGGGACCTAGAACAACAACATGTGTTTATCTAGGTAGTGCAGAAGATAGTGCAGCTGACAGGTTTCTTGATCTATCCACTAATACAGTGATAGAGTCGAGAGATGCTATTTTCTTTGAACATAAATTTATCAAAGATCATGGCTTAACCGTCCATGGGTCTACTGACGTGATTGCAGAATCTACTGTAGAACCTGAAGCTGGCCCCTCTAGCACCTCTCCCCAACCTCTAGAGGTGGAACCTGTTCCTGTTAGAACGTCTACAAGAGATAGAGTCCCTAAGAATTTTGGTGAGAATTTCGTCACCTACCACTTAGAGGACGATCCATTCTCCTATCAGGAAGCAATGAGATCTAGAGATGCGTTAATGTGGGCAGAAGCCATCGACGATGAGATGAACTCGCTGCTACAAAATAACACTTGGCATTTAGTTGACCTGCCGAAAGGAGCTAAAGTCTTAGGATGCAAGTGAGTACTGAAGAAGAAATTGCACAGTGATGGGTCTATAGCCAGATATAAAGCACGTCTAGTAGCTAAGGGTTATAAACAACAGTGGGGAATTGACTATTTTGACGTCTATTCACCTGTGTATCACCTATCCACTATTAGGATTCTTCTTGTCATAGCTTCTATCGAGAACTTTATAGTTCATCAGATGGATGTAAAGACAGCCTTCTTAAATGGAGAGCTTGATGAAGAGATCTATATGGTACAACCTGAAGGTTATGTGCACAAGGATCTAAGAGACAAAGTGTGCAAGCTCGATAAATCGATCTATGGGCTTAAACAAGCACCTAAGATGTGACACATTAAATTTGATCAAGTGGTAAAGAGCGTTGGATTTCAGTCCAGTCTCTCAGACAAATGCCTCTACTACCGCTCGATGGCAAGTTAAACAGTCATCATATGTCTATATGTGGATGACATGTTGATTCTGGATTCAGATCTTGCTGCAGTGAGGGATGTCAAATCTACTCTTGCAGAAGCTTTTGACATGAAGGACCTTGGTCCTGTGGATACCCTATTAGGTATGAAAGTTAGAGTTGACAAGGGTAGAGTCACCCTTAGCCAGGCTCATTATCTAGAGCAATTACTTTCTACTTGGGGATACAAAGACTGTAGGCCTGTTGAGACACCGTTTGATCATAATGTTAAGTTGAGTCCTAATGAAGAGACTAGCATAGATCAATTAAAATATTCTAAAATAATTGGTAGTCTCATGTACGCCACAAGTTGTACAAGACCAGACATTGCCTTCACGGTTGGCATGCTGAGCCGTTTTACTAGTAGTCCAGGCAAAGAGCATTGGGATGCCCTAGATAGGCTGATGAGATACCTGAGAGGTACTAAAGATCATGCCTTGTGCTATACTGGTTATCCTCCTACTGTGGATGGATTCTCTGATGCCTCGTGGTGTTCAGAAGTTGGGAACATCAAGTCTACCAGTGGATATATATTCACTTTGGGTGGAGCTGCTATCACTTGAAAATCCAAAAGACATACGTGTATAGCCTTGTCGTCCATGGAAGCCGAGTTGTTTGCCTTAGCTTCAGCTGGTGAAGAGGCAGATTGGATCAGGAACCTGATTTTAGACATACCTTTGTCTAAGTTACAAGTCAACTCGTTGAGCTTGTATTGTGATAATCAAGCAGCAGCTCAAGTTGTAAAGAATGCTCTCTATAACACCAAGAGGAGACATGTACGACTGAGACATGCTTTATTGAATTATCTAAAAGAACAAGGAATTATCACTTTAGTCGATGTGCGTTCGAAGGATAATCTGGCTGATCCATTGACGAAAGGAATGCCCAAAGACCGGTTAATCAAAACAGTGAGGGAAATGGGACTAAAGGCGATTTAGCTCGGTCTTAGTTCAAGGTTAGGCGATTCAGTTCAGCCTTAGTCCAATTGTTTTGATTTTCAGATTTCCTTTTGTCAAAACAAGCATGTTGTGCTCCGTTGATGCTCCTGGTTGCTGAGTTTGGATCTGATAAGTTGTTTCATTCCAAACTTGATGCTAACAACTTCACCTGGATTCGGCTATCTTGCCGTGGAGGAGAGTGTTATTCCAAACTTGATAACACGATCCGACTTGGTTTGACTTTTCTCTTGTTGATTGGTTCCATTCCAAACTTGATGAGTTCCAGTCAACTCTAGAAGAGCAGTAACCGTGACATTCCATTTAGGAACACAGATATAGCTGCGGTGTCCAGAAGTCCGTAAATCGTTTCATTTAGAAACAGATAACGGATTCTGAGGTTTATCTATAATATTCTGTAGAAGCGTCCTCCCAGCCAATACTAATAATAATAATAAAATACTACGTTCTCATGGTAGAACTAGACATTTGTATATTTTCAAATGTTTGAATTCATTTTAAAATGAAATTCTCTGTTGGAAATTACAGGGGCTGCTGATCTAGGAGGAGCATTGGTAGACTGGGATCCTGATCATGATGATCTTCTGGATATTGACAGTTAGAGTATTGTTAGACCTTATTTTTGGTATCTCTGTTTCAGAGCACTGTTTAGCTCTTTATTTTCTTTCACCTGTTTGTTTGGACTTCTGCTGCTCTCTGTTTGATTTGGGACGCTAGGCGTTTAGTGCCTGTGCCCTGATTGTATTTGAGACATGTTGTGATGTGGCTGGACTCTTATTCTGTTTATGCGTGCATACTATTTTTCTTGATTAAATCTAATGATTATCAACAGGTGTCGGACGCGGTTGTGAATGATTCACTTTTGGCTAAACATTTCACAAACCACCCCCTTTTCCGACGTCGGGTTCACAACGGACTTAGGAGGAGATTGTTAGTGATTTTTAGTTTTATGTCCGCTCGTGTCGGGTCCGACTCGGAACGGGTTATTGAGTTCGTGTCGCTCTAGGGTTTGGCTCTACGCTGGAGATACTATATAATCCCTATTCCAAACTTGATAGGGTTATGTGGACTATCTTGAGCAAACCCCCTTCTACAATAAATGCAAAAGTTGGACATTGTAGCAAAATGCAATTACCAAACTCATGTCCAGCATCGTCATCCACTTATCTATCGGCACCGGGACCATTTGACAATCTAAGGAGTTCAACAATTCAACGCTTCTAGCCATTCCAAAAATGTTAGTATAAAATACCTCATGTTGATTTATGTTATGGCTAAGATCATATCGGACTTGATTCCAGTCATCGTTCATGAAAACTGTATCACTAATGACTTTATATCCACAATGATCATCGCTCATCACATCAAAAACATCTATGTAATGCGAAGAGATGTAAGACAACATTTGATTTTTCTACAAAGTTGCCCCTCTTTAGTTCTTCATATCTTCCTTGCCACCATTTTAATATTGTTTTTTGGTGGTTTTTGGTCAAGCATCAAGATATGCTCAAAATACGAAGGATCACTCTTTATGAATTTGCAATCTTTCGAATTTTTTTCCAACTACCTTTTGAATGACCTTTTGCTTTTGCAGGTATTTTGGGCTCCAAAGTAGGGTAAACAATCTCACAAATTTTGTTTTTTATTTCCTTTCGTTGTAAATTAGTAATGTTTTTATACCTTCGTAATAACCAATCAAGCTCACTTTCTAGATCATTTGTGTCCGCCGTAGAAGCATTCTCCTTTTTAGTCTCGTTCAAACTTAAAACTCTCTAATGTTTATGAATCAATTCTAATGGAAAAGATGTACATTGATTCAAGTATGAAACAAGTTCATGTGAACATGATAGTCGAAGTATGAACCGTGTCGTATACCTACCCAAATGTTATCTTTTAGTGAGAGCTCCTCTTTCTTAATGATATCCAAAACCGCTATGGAGATATTACCAATTATTTCAGAGTATAACAAAATATTATAACATGTGCTAACTTGAATCTGACTCTGACCAAATATATTTTTAAAATTTTTGTATGTTGCATCGCAATCATCTGGTTAAATATTTTTCATACGGTAAAAAGACTACCAAAGAAACTTCAAGAAATTTCTTTAGCAAATTATGACCTCCTTCAACACGATTTGTGCTCGTGTTCCCCAAATGCAAGTAGATATTAATCCAACATGACACAAAATACTCTTTATATGGATTCAATCATATGGATGTAACATATGCAATTACTGCTGAGAATTTCATAATATAATTAGTAAGCATTTGATTAAACCGCATGTTATACTCATTTTCAGTTACGGGAGGGCGCCGCTGGAGTCGGGAGTGAATAACTTGATCGGGAGGAATAAAGGAGGAAGATAGGGTTTTAAAGTGGACTGCTAATCCTATTATTATGAAGCCTTATTTATGCAATTTCTTTAAAGTTAATGGGCTGTCAATAGACATATAGGATCTGCCAATATAAACGCCTTAAAAAAAGGATATGAAATAATTTACCTACTCTTCAGTTTCAACTTAAATACGTACATTGTATATTATAAATTGTCTTTGTATTATTCTTAATTTAATAATTAGGGATAATTAAAACTTAATTTTTTAACTATACTCCATTAAAATTAATTAACATTATTCTTGATGTTCCTAAGATTGAGGTTCTTAATGCATTTGAATAAAAATCAAGTCAAAAAATTTATTTCGTAATATTTATCATCAAAACTACGATTGATGCGTTGTCTTGAGAAAAAAAACTAACGGGTCCCACTCTCCCTCACTAATTCCATGGAAGTTGTGTAAAACCGCCGCTGGTGCGATTCGCATACCGGGTCGGTGCGGTAACTATTGCGCACAGGATTCCGACCACCGTGCAGGATCCCGTGCGCCGGCCTTCGTATCACCAACGGGTGACACCGGCCGGCCTCGGGTGCCCCCTCCGCCAAGGCCGCCCGAGGCAGCCTCGACTGTGGCCGGCCCGGCGAGGGTCGGTTGCCCTCTCCGCCGAGGCTACCCATAGCGGTCTCAATCGGCCCCACAAGGGCCAGATGCCCTCGCAGCCTAGGCCACCCGAGGCAGCCTCGGCCGTGGCCAGCCCCGTGAGGGCCGGTCGCTCCTGCCGCCAAGGCGGCTAGGGGCGGCCTCGGTCGCGTCCGGCCCCGCGAGGGCTGGTCGCCCTCGCCGCAAAGGCCACCCGGGGAGGCCTCGGCCGCATCCGGCCCCGTGAGGACCGATGGCCCCTGTCTCTCCGGCCCCGCGAGGACCGATCGCGCCAACCTCCAAGGCCACTCGTGGTGGCCTCAGTCGCGGCCGGCACCGCGAGGGCCGGTCGCCCTCTCCACCGAGGCCGTTGTCTCTGTTAATAATTAGTTTTTTTAATTGTCTGGACTGTTTTTTGCCGTTACTTTTGTTTTCATGGGCCTTAATGTTGCGGTGGTTTTTTGGAGTGTATTTCCCTTAAATGGTTTAGGAGTTATGATTTAATTAGTTGTTAATTGTTTGGGTGTTTCTTTGTATATCTCCAACTATATAATGGAGTTGTATTGCTGAACAAAATTATCAAGAAAAGTTGGAAGCTTTCTTCCTCAAAAAAATTACTTCTCTGTCATGTTATTTTGGAGTTTTTTCTAACATTTGGTATCAGAGGAAGGAGGAGATCGTTTCATTGTGAGGAAGAAACGTTGTTTCTTCAATGGCGGAGACATCTTCAAAGTCGGATGGGTTCCATGGACACTTCAAATACCCGGTGCTCACGAGGAGCAACTACGGCGTCTGGGCTATCAGAATGAGGGGGATCCTCGATGTCCAGGACGTCTTGGAGGTGGTGGAACCAATCGATCCGACGGCGAAGGTGGATGAGAAAAAGAACAAAATAGCTTTTTCGGTCATCCAACAAGCTCTTCCAGATGACGTTCTCCAGATGGTTGCGGAGAAGAAAACTGCGAAGGAGGTATGGGACATGCTTCGTATCATGTACCAAGGCGCGGACCGCGTCAAGGATGCAAAGATCCAAACTCTGCAAACGGAGTTTGAGATGCTTCGCATGAAGGAGACGGACTCAATAGATGATTTCACAATGAAGCTTACCACAAACGTCAACATGCAAAGGGCGTTGGGAGGAAAGGTAGCGGAGGTTGCGGTTGTGAAGAAATTCTTGCGATCCGTCCCATCGAAGTTCGCCCAGATTGCTTCGACGATAGAGCAATTTGGCGACTTCACGACGATGACCGTGGAGGAGGTTGTCGGCCGTCTCAAGACTCATGAAGAGCGTGTTGGTGGGGCTACCAACAAAGACGAGGAAAAACTCCTCTTGATGATGAGGGAGTTTATGGCTCGTGACAAGAAGCCATATAATGGTGGAGGACACCAAACCGGAGGCCGTGGAGGCCGCGGCCGTGGACGAGGGCGCGGCGGACAACATCGCAACAACGATCGACGCGACGGTCAAGATCGCAACGACGGTGGTAAAGACAAGTCAAAAATTGAGTGCTTCTATTGCCACAAAATGGGCCACTATGCCTCGGAGTGCCGCTCGAAAAAGAAGGACAACGAGGAGAGAGCGCACATGGCCGAAGCCTTCGAGGATATCGAACCGGCTCTTTTATTGGCGGAGGGCGAAGAAGATCACCCGAAAATGGTATGTTCTAATTTTCTCCTTAATGAAGAGAATGTACAACCGGGCATTTTTCCCGGCGACGTGGAGAAATCGGATTGGTACCTTGATACGGGGGCTAGCAACCATATGACGGGTTGCAAGGATTTCTTTTCCTCGCTAGATGAGACGGTGAGAGGCAAGGTGAAGTTTGGCGATGGCTCCTCGGTGGAGATATGTGGTCGGGGAGCAGTCTTCCTCAAAGACAAAAAGGAGCAGCACAAAGTTTTTACCAACGTCTACTACATCCCGAAACTCCGCACAAACATTGCGAGTTTGGGACAATTGGAGGAGAACGGATGCAAGATCGTCATGGAGGACGGATTCTTGTGTCTATTCGATCAAGAGAGGCGTCTCTTGGCGAAGGTGGAGAGGTCCAAGAATCGTCTCTACATCCTAAACATGAAGACGGATTCTCCGGTGGCCTTGCTAGCGGAACAATACAAAGATGAAGCGTGGCTATGGCACGCTAGATGGGGACATCTCAACTTTCGAGCACTTCATGACATGAGGCGTTTCAAGATGGTGGAGGGAATGCCCTCCATTGAGCACTCACAGGAACTTTGCGACGGGTGCTTGGTGGCAAAACAACGAAGGTTACCATTTCCGAGTGTTGCGGCGGGCCGTGCAACAAAGCCTCTTCAACTTGTACATGGAGATTTGTGCGGACCCATCACTCCGGCCACTCCGGGAGGTAAACAATATTTTTTCTTGCTAGTGGATGATCATAGCAGGTTCATGTGGGTGGAGTTATTGAGATCCAAGGACGAAGCCTTGGATGCATTCAAAAGGCTAAAGGCGCGAGCGGAGATGGAAACGGAGTTCAAAATAAAGGGCTTCCGTAGCGATCGAGGTGGGGAGTTCACCTCCAAGGGGTTTGATGCCTATTGTGAGGGAGTCGGGATCAAACGATTTCTCACAGCCCCTTACTCTCCGCAACAAAACGGCGTGGTGGAGCGCCGCAATCAAATTGTCATGGGGATGGTTCGGAGTCTTCTAAAGTGCAAACACGTGCCGGCGAAGTTTTGGGGAGAAGCGTTAGCAACCGCGGTGCATCTACTCAACCGGGCGGCTACATATAGTGTTGTTGGGAAGACGCCTTACGAGGCGTTCTACGGAAGGAAACCAAAAGTGCACTACCTTCGCACTTTCGGTTGCCTTGCGTACGCGAAGACTACAAAGCCCAACCTTGCAAAGCTAGAAGATCGGGGCACCAAGATGGTACTCATCGGCTACGAGGCGGGCACTAAGGCATACCGGCTGTTCAATCCAAAGACGGGCAAGCTCGTAATCAGCCGTGATGTCGTCTTTTGTGAAGAAGCGAAGTGGGATTGGGAAGAGAACGATCCTGCAGAAATCTCGGTCAGCGATAATATTCTGCCAACAGATGGAGCAGCAGCCCCTCTCGCTGCATTCGTACCAGCCACCGCCCCCGGCGACGGGTCATCCTCCCCCCACCGCGGCTCACCTGCGGCCTACGCCTTGCCCGCTCCCGCTGCAGCCAACAGCTCGCCCGCTGCAGCCAGCAGCTCGCCCGCTGCAGCCAGCCCGCTGCAGCCAGCAGCCCGCAGTTCACCCGCTGCAGCCAGCAGCTCGCCCGCTGCAGCCAGCCCGCTGCAGCCTGCAGCCCGCAGTTCATTCGCTGCAGCCAGCAGCTCGCCTGCGACATGCACTCCTCTCCACCGCGGCTCACCCGCGACCAGTGCCTTCCCCACTTCCGAGGCAACGTCAAGCTCCAGCAGTCCGACTCGCTACCGGTCCCTTGAGGAGATCTATGATGAAACTGAAGAAATAGAATTGCAACAGGAGTTCGGTCTTTGTTTCTTCGCTGCAGGAGAACCAACAAATTATGAGGAAGCTAAAGTCGATCCTCGTTGGAGACGAGCTATGGAAGAGGAGCTAACTTCCATCCGGGACAATGACACTTGGGAGATCACCACCCTCCCGAATGGTCAAAAATCCATTGGACTCAAGTGGGTTTTCAAAACGAAGCGGGACCCGGAGGGAAACATTGTGAAACATAAAGCTCGTCTTGTGGCGAAGGGGTATGCACAGCGACATGGGGTTGATTTCGACGAGGTATTCGCACCTGTGGCGAGATTGGAGACGGTCCGTCTGCTCATTGCTTTGGCAGCGGAAGAAGGATGGGACATCCACCACATGAATGTAAAATCGGCTTTTCTCAACGGGGATCTAGTCGAGAAGGTATACGTATCTCAACCTCCCGGTTTTGTGATTGTTGGTGAAGAGCACAAGGTGTTGAAGCTCAAAAAGGCGTTGTATGGCCTTCGACAAGCCCCTCGGGCTTGGAACTTCAAGCTGGATCAAAGTCTATCCTCATTGGGCTTTGAGAGGAGTCCGATTGAGCACGCTGTGTACAAGCAAGTTGTGGGAGATTCAATCTTACTGGTTGGAGTCTATGTGGATGATCTCATCATCACCGGATCAAGCGGCGTGGAAATAAACAAGTTCAAAGCTCAGATGAAGGAGTTGTTCCGCATGAGCGATCTCGGATTGCTCACCTATTACTTGGGGATAGAGGTATCTCAAACATCTCAGGTAATCACCCTTTCTCAGTCTTCGTACACATTAAAAATTCTTGAGAAATTTGGGATGGGAGACTGCAATAGCTCTCAAGTTCCGATGGAACCAAGGCTCAAATTGAGCAAGACGGGCGATTATCCTTTGGTGGATCCTACGGAGTATCGGAGCGCAATAGGATGCTTGAGATATTTGGTGAATACGCGTCCGGATATTGCATATGCCGTTGGGATAGCAAGCAGGTTCATGGAGAAGCCCAATACCCAACATTTTGCGGTGGTGAAGCAGATTTTGCGGTATCTGAAAGGTACAAGCGGGTTTGGTCTTTCTTATGAGAGGAATCTTCGTGGAGGAACGAAGCTTGTTGGCTACTGCGATAGTGATCATGGAGGGAGCATTGATGATAGGAAGAGCACTACAGGAGTTGCATACTTCCTAGGCCAGAACATAATCACTTGGATGTCGCAAAAGCAACGGGTTGTAGTCTTATCTTCTTGCGAGGCTGAATATATATCAGCTTCGATTGCGGCACAACAAGGAGTTTGGTTACTCAATCTACTCGATGATATTCGGAAGCGGATTAGGTGCAAAGCAACTCTCTTTGTTGACAACAAGTCGGCAATTGCACTAACCAAGAACCCCGTGTATCATGATCGGTCAAAACACATTGATACTCGTTACCACTACATTCGGGACTGCGTGGAGCGTGGGATGATCGAGGTCGAGTATGTACATACTAACGACCAGCTTGCTGACATATTCACTAAGGCACTCGCAAGGAACAAGTTCGTTGAAATGCGAGAGCGACTTCGAGTGCGTGACGTGAAGGACAAACTAATTAGGGGTTGAATGTTAATAATTAGTTTTTTTAATTGTCTGGACTGTTTTTGCCGTTACTTTTGTTTTCATGGGCCTTAATGTTGCGGTGGTTTTTTGGAGTGTATTTCCCTTAAATGGTTTAGGAGTTATGATTTAATTAGGTGTTAATTGTTTGGGTGTTTCTTTGTATATCTCCAACTATATAATGGAGATGTATTGCTGAACAAAATTATCAAGAAAAGTTGGAAGCTTTCTTCCTCAAAAAAATTACTTCTCTGTCATGTTATTTTGGAGTTTTTTCTAACAATCTCGAGCTGTCGTTTTGTGTGGGCGGGTCTTTTTTTGGTTGGGGGCAAGATCAACATTTTTCAAAAAATGGGGATCAGCGTGCTCAACTTTGAGCGCACTTATTGGCCGGTCTGGTATTAGGAAAAATTACTGGACCGCCCCAGAGAATTCTATAAATAGACAGGTTTTTGCTTCATTGGGATCCTTCTTCCAGTTGGGGAAATTATTGAACCACGTTCTCTTTCTCTCTCTACTATCTCTCTCACGTTCTCTTTCTCTCTCTACTCTCTCTCTCTTCTAATTAACTCTGCAGGATTTCCGCCCGAGATTCCCCCGGCAGAATTCTGTGAAAGGAAAGGAGACTCGTTGGAGCATGAGTTATGCACTCTTTTTTATAACTTTCAGGAGGTGGTTACCGTGGTTATGCGGTCATCCGCACGTTGTAACCACCAATATCACAATTATGAGTATAATTTTGTGAAGATGTGGTTACGATTGAGACCGCTATGGGTAGCCTCGACGGAGAGGCCGGCCGGCGCCCGCTCAACGCTCACTCGGGCGCTTCAGTAGCCTAGGAGAAGGCATTGGGGAACACACTCGTTGACGCTCTTCTGCAGGCCTCATGTAATTAGCTTCTTTATCTATTTCTTGGTACTAAAAGCATGTAACAGAGAGCTGACCTGTCGCCCTCCGAGTAATGCAAATACGTGTAAACAAAAGTAGAATGACGCATTTGGCCCCGCACAGATCCGACCGCGTGGTTTTTCACTCTTTCCAGGTTTTCCACGTTAAAAAAAACTTGTCATTACTGCTTGGTTTTCATTTGACTGTTTGCGAGCTCGATCGGACTCAGAGCTTAATCTCGATCTGATTCTCCGGACCGGAGGGAAACCGAGCAACCCGCAACAATAATAATTGATATTAGCTAAAATCAAAAAATATAGATAATTTAGATATAATAAATGAATATTAACGGATACGGTGGATCAGCGAGCGGAGAAGTCAGAAGAGTATCTTCAGCATGATATATTTTGGGAGCCATGCGATTCAGTTTTAGATTATAATTTTTTAAATAAATATTTTTCGAACAAGCAAGTATTATGCAGTCGAAAGTTGAAACTTGAGTGAGTGAAGTTAGGACTGAGTATTTTATTCGAAACTCGAAACTCGTTTGAAAAATATTTGGATATTGTGTTGAATTCAAATCAATAACAACTTATTTAACTCCATTTGAGTCAATTTAATTTGAAATGAATCAATTTTTGAGTCCATTTCAAGTTTATCTCAAACCACTCAAAATATGATTTAAATCAGCTTGAACTGATTAAAATATTTTGTTCTTATTAACATATTATTATTTTAATACTAAAACATTAAACTCTAAGCCTAAACAAAATGATTAAAATTTTAAAAGTCTTTATTTGCTAAATATCGAGACAACTCAATTATATTTTGAGTCGGCTCAAAATCGAGTCATTTCGAGTCGGACTGACTTGATCAAAAATAATTTCAACTTTAAGGCTTCGTTTGGCACAACAGTGGCGGTTGTAAATGGATGGGTTAAATCGTCATTCGTTAACGATCATCTAAAAACCTTATCTGATTGAACATAAAAGTGAATGAAGTTCTTTAGGTGGTTGTTAGCGAATAACAGTTTTGTTGAATTTTCCGGATCTTGGAATGAGCATGGGTTATCTCAACTAAAGTTAGTTACAACCAGAAACACATGCAACATGAGAGTTTTTATTGATAACAGCAATTTTCTTTACAAGGCGAGACATACATGACGAGACATGATTCGTCAAAACCACCACAGGGAGAGCAGAGACAATTACAAAAAATCAAGACAAGTCAAGCCGCGCTGACTCAAACACGGAGCCGCCGGATCTACTGCTAAGGAGTCTGCACAGTCCGCCAGATCGCCAGACCGCAACCCAAGCTGCGCGGAGTGCCCGTTATTCCAATGCTAAGCTCTAGCCGCCGATCTGCAAGCCGCCTGGCCGCGAGGTCGCCTAGCCGCCAGACCGCACAAGCTGCTGATGCCGAACAGAACAGGCCGCCTGAAGCAGGCGACTTTATTGAACCCCGAACACAAGTTACAAAAGAGAAAACCGCCTGGTCGCAGTCTGCGACCTGTTGTTTACCGTCTGTTGCTTAACTGCAGAGTCCACACTGTCCTTGACCGCAATCAGAGCCAAGTCCTGCCTTTCCAGCGCTATCCGCACAACCTGTACAGTGTTGAAGCCAAATATGACCTCAACTGAAGTTCGAAGAAAAAAGGGATGCAACCAAAACCTACTTCTCTCAAGTCTCAACCCTTGACTGGATTCAAAGGATCTAAGACTGACCCAATAGCCTCAGCAGGGAGGTCCCACCTCACACCCGGAAGATCTCTGAGAGCTTCCCCTCCAAAGCCAAAGCTGGGCTAGGAGCTCCTCAGAAAGCACTGGAATTTGGGAGACAATGATAGCTTGCTTTCTAAGGAGCCCTTATGGGTCTATTTATAGCATGTTGCTGTCCTGAATTTACTGAAAAGTCCCTGGTTGGTCTGCCAATAGCCAAAACCCGTTGTTTTTCTGAGGGTACTGAAGTAATTTCTCCTGAGGGCAATTAGGACATTCTTCCCAAGGCCTTGGGCCCCACTCGGCGAGAGCTGTGCCGAGACCCTTCTGCCCAGGGCATGGCGCGAACGTTCTCGCCGCATGGCGAGAACTCTCTGAGATAGGAGCTTGGCTCGGGCGCAAGCGCTTCCGCGCAGGCCGCGCTCGACGCTCTTGACCTACGGTTCCTCTTTCAACGATCAGGCGCAATCGTTCCCGCCTTCTTTGGGCGAGATCCTCCTTAGGGCGGGAACACTTCGGCTAACCCAACTGTGACCATTGTGCCTCCTTGTCTGGCTCGGCGAATATGGGGTTGTACATACAACACAAACCGGTCAACTCTATCAACCAGTGCAAATACTAAAACCAGTCTGCAACAACTGTTGGCGGGCTCACTTACTGTTCAATCGCTCTCTACTCCTGATGTGATATGAGTCCTATTTATAGGCACGATGAGGAGTGTGGTCACCGTCTTAGCCGATAGGATCATTGCCTCATCCCGCAACAAAAACAAGTGTCTATGCAACCTACGGATACACTCTAGTCTGCTGCGACCTGTGCATGATAGCCAAACCGTCTGTGCTTTATTAAGGTCGGACAGCAACGCCAGTCTGCTTCGTCGCCACCGGCCAAGCCAAGACCGCTACAGCCAGACTCTACAGCAACTTTGTCCGCCTATCCGCGGACACAGCTCCAGTCCGCTTATCCCGAGCCCACAGCCTCGCCACCAAGGCAGCTACCAGACTCAGCGGACACAGCTCTAGTCTGCTTATCCCGAGCCCACAACCTCGCCACCAAGGCAACTGCCGGACTCAGCGGACACAGCTCTAGTCTGCTTATCCCGAGCCCACAGTCTCGCCACCAAGGCAACTGCCGGTCTCAGCGGACACAACTCCAGTCTGCACACACTGCAGACAGCTACAGTCCGCAAACACTACAGACAACATTAGTCTGCACGCCCTTGAGGACGCAACTCCAGTCCGCATTCCACAATCTCGCAACCAAGGCACACGACACTGCTGCCGAGCTTGGCGGACTGAGAAGCAGTCAGCGCTTCACTGCGTGATCTCCCCGGACTGAGCCAAACCTGGACTTGGTTCAAAACCAACCAAGTCCCCACCACTGGCCGCAAAGGTCAGTCCACACTTACTGGCGGACACTGGAAACAGTCCGCCAGTCCCGACGAACTCTAGCACCTGTCCGCACTAACTGGCAACCTTCACGGCTTCCACTTGCCGCTTCACCAGAGCAAGACCAAGGCTTCTGCTAAGCCGGTCTGAAAAGCTCTAGTCCAGTCAGTTTCTTGCCGGACTCCGCGGATAGAGTCTCTAACCACCCGGTTACCTTCTGAGATCAAACTGTCTGATGAGCATAAGCCGGCCTGTCAATCCGCCGCTGCTGTTCGCTTAGTCCGCGCGAACAGACCGCCCAAGTCGCCACAAAACAAGCCGTCTGCGACAGCCATGCCGACCTAGCTGTCCGCCGACCCTGTCCGCGTAGTCTGCGCTGATAGGTTGCCCAAGTCCTCCAATCACACACATTCACTTCACAATTTTCAACAAATTTAACCCACATGTTCACGGCCGCCACCGACCTGCCAAACGGAGCCTAAGTCGATTCCAAATCAAATTCAAAATGGAGCGAAATCGTGCTATCACAACTCTAAACCAGGTTTAACACCCAAGGGAAACTCAACTTGGGAGTGGCGGGAACTAAGCAGTGAACCGTTAAATTTTAAATATTACTTTAGAGAATAATTTAGATTAAAAAAATATATTTAGCAATTAGGCAGGATTACCAGGGAATCAAATAATCTCCTAATAAATGATGCAATATTATTTCCAAAATTAAAGATCCCGCCTTAATTTTGTATATGTATAACATAAGCCAGTTCTCAAAGGCTCACTTTGATCCTCTCCGCCGGCTTCGCTCTTCTTTCAATGGCGAGGAAGAAGACCAGACTGGCCTACATCACCGGCACTGCCGCCCGGAATGCAACCCTGAGAAAGCGCCGCCTAGGCCTTCTGAAGAAAGTGAGAGAGCTCTCCATCCTCTGCGACGTGCCGGCGTGCGCTGTCATCTACGCTCCGAATGAGAGGCAGCCAGAGGTCTGGCCGTCGGTGGAGGCGGCGAGGGGTCTTCTCTGCCAGTTCGACGCCGCCTACGGTGCCGCCAAGGCTGACAATATGATGAACCCGGAGAAATTTCTTGCAATGCGACTGGTGAAGATGCGGACTCAGCTTGGCAGAGTCATGGCAGAGAATGCCGACCTTAACGGCGAATTGCTCCTCCGGCGGTGCCTCGCCGGCCTCCCTTTTTCATGGCTCGGCTGGGACGAGCTCGTGTTGGTTGACCGAGCGATTTATTGCCGGGCTGAGGCCGTGAAGGCCAGGATTCTGCAGATTTCGCGTACTGTTAATGATAATCCCCTGTATCCACCTCTGCCTCTCCTCCATCCTCCTCCTCTGTTATCGCCGGCGGTTGAGGAGGGTTTCCGAATCTACGGTTCGTTAATTGCGGTCGACGAGATTCAAAATAAAATTTTTTCGATGGCAGCCGTGCCGCCGGCGTGCAGAATGCCGGAAGTTGAGTTAAAGCAGGGGATTTTAATCGAGTCGGAACTGAAATCCGGCGAACTTGGGGAGCTTGGCCTTGCGATTGCTGCCCGGTCCGAGGCTGCAGAGACCCAGCTTCATCATCTTTCTAAAGAATATTCCGGCGGTGGAGCTTTTCAGCCATCAACGCCTCTCCTCTTTCCTCCGTCCCTGATTCTGTCGCCGGTGGAAGTCGGTGTGATGGAAACGGAGGATTTGCCGGCGGGTTATGGAGGGGCAGCCTGGGCGGCGGCGGAATGCGGTCCGCCGGAGATGGGAGGATTTGGGGTTTCGTTGGAGCAGGAGCAGGGCACTGCGTCCGAGAAATATCTGGCAACCTGGGAGGAGTTGGAGAGCTACTTCTTGATGGATTAATAAAGGAGGGTTTATGAATAACTGTGTAATTATGGAAATGATATGCAATTAATTAGTTTTAAGTACTTTTATATAGATGTCTTTTTTTAATGACGCTGCTCGAGGTGGAGTCACGAACACTTCACTGTTTGTATTAGCTTTCAATTAATCTGTTGTAAGCTTTCAATTAATGGGTTCTACAAAATTTAGGCTTCGTTTGGTTCGGCGTTTCGCCGCTTTCGTTTGGAGCAAACACAGCCGGACGGCGGGCAAGCAAACGGCCACCCGCCGGCATTTGCACCGTTTGCACCCGCATCAAGGAGGGAATGACCAAACTTCAATATTTGCTGGGAGAGTACAGCTTTGAGGAAGAATCGAGTGCGACAGAGCTCTCCTCGTTACACTGGTGGGAAAGAGAGAGAAATGAGCGCTCGGAGAATGACATGTCAGTGCTCACGAAGCTAAATTATTTTCTGGCTTCGGTATATAGTATTGTGCTGTGAGAACTCTGGAAACTTTGACTGTTGCTGGACAGCTTGAACGATGCACTCTGTGTGCTGCGATCTCTACAGATTGTCTCTGTGTGCGTGCAAGAAAGCCTGGAGCGCTAGGCTTGTCGTCGGCTGGAGTGCGCGAAGGAACACTTGTTGCATAAGAGGATTGTTGATGAGTGTTTTTCGCCGTGTTGGGATGCTCGCCGAGGAGCGTTAGCTTAAGTGCTAGAGTGTTGATTGTTAGGCACGCATGAGAGAGAAAACCTTCAAAAATCCTTCGAGGCGTTTGAAGATCTTCAGGCATGTCTTCTAAGGATGAAAGGGTCGTAAAGGGCCGGCCATGCGACCACGCGCGGACAGCCGTAGAAGGTTGGCAGCATGGGGGGGGGGGGGGGGGGGGGGGGGGATGCACGCCGGGCGGTCAGTTGCGGTAGGCCAGCCATGGTGCATGTCGGGTCCGCATGGCTGTAGGAGGCTAGGCCAGCTGCGGGAGGCCGGCCGCGTGTCGGGTTTGCGCGGCCGCTGGCGGCCGGCTGTGGGCGTACGGCCGTGGCGATTGCGGTGACAGTTCGACGCTACTAGGGTTGACTTTGGCCAACCACACATCCTTGCCAAAGAAGGTGGGTGTTCTGACCATCCGGAATCTAATCAGGATCCTCTCCATTTCAAGTGAAATGGAGGGGATCCATTTCATGGCTATGATTGATTGCTTTTGCATCCAACGGGTTCAGCATTTTCGGGTCGGAGATTCCTATCAATTATAATATTTAATCAAATTGTATTATAATTTATGATAACATATAAATAATTCTTATATAATTATAATTATAATACGCGCTAAAATTCTTTTTTCTTGGCACGGCCGGCGAGTTTGGACAAAAAACGTCCAAACTAAAATATCAAAAAGAAAAATAAATTGGAACATAAAAATGAATGAAAATTTCTTAGATGAGCTAAAGAACTCACGGACAAAAGTTCATAACCACTGCATTCACGATCCTCATTACTGTGCCAAATAGATTAACAATTGAAAATAAAATAAAATATCAAAACTTTTATTTAAATGATTATTATTAATATTTTCCAAAATACTTCGGTTCGCTCGAACACCACCACCATTGAAGAAACTTAACCGGCATCAAAATGAGATTATTCTAAATATTGCAATCCAACTTTTGACATCTTCATAAAATCCAAAACGTGTAATGAGGACGTCTTAACTCGAGTGTGAATCAAACGTGTAGAGGGTCAAAATGATGAGCCAACAACAAACATGAGAACAGTACTTTTACATTGAAATCCAAAAAATGAAAAACTCATGGTGTAAGACCAAGTTCTAACGAAAACCACTAGTATCTATAGCTGAGTGCACAAGAAATTTTATGAATTAGGTGGCAGGCCACCGCTCTTTTATAATTCTTTTGAGAAAAGTTAAGACCATGTTTGGCGAGGCGGGTTTCCCGCAAAAGAAATCCGCGAGAAATTGGCATATTTCCTTGGCGGAGCGGATCCCTACGGCCTACCAAACCGCGTGAAGGCACCGCCGTCTACACGATCTCTGCAGGTCCGCTGTAGCGGGCTGCTACATTGAGAATTACAGAAATATTAAAATATTACCGTTGTAAATAGGGACAGCTGTCAAGTGATATTATTTTGGAAACAGTCCAAAAGCCAATGCATTATAAAGACCCCTGTGTAATAACTTTACGATGTGAATGGAAATAGTAGTTTACTTTTATCCTTTTTTTATTGATTTCTCCCTGTATCTTCCCTGTCAAAGGCTCTGTTTCTTTTCTTGCCGGACCATGTCCAGCAAATCGTCCACCAGCCCCTTGTAACGTAACAAATTGGTGCTCTCGTCGAGTCCTTCCTCATGGAAGGGCATTCATCGCCTCCCCAAAGTTCGCCGGCGAGCCGGCTAGTCACATGGGACGACTTGGAGCTTCGCCATCTCCATTACATACAACAAACCACCAATCTTCAAGATTCAATCCAAGAGCAGAATGATCGGTTTTCACAGGAATTGCAGAAAGTAGCAGCACAAGTTTCTCTTACCAAAGAACATCAGGAAAGATCGCAAGCAGCAAACCGCGATTTCTATCAGGAATTCAAGGAGTTCCGCACCGAAATGCAGAGTTTCGTTCGAACGTTCACCGGAAACCATGGAGTCGGCCTTCAGCCTCCGCCGACTCAAGCCACAGCAACTGCCGGACCTTCTACGTCTTCTTCACATCTGGCCATATCATCGCAGCCCCATTCATACCCTATGGAGCGAACGAAGGACATTCGGGATCTAACACATCATTCATCCCACTTGGCACAGATTTCACAAAATCTGGCATCCGTCCTCCCTCGCTCCAAGAACACACTTATTTCTCACACATCCCACAACCACCGTTACTTACAAAATCTTCTTTGAATTTTCAATTTCCACCATGTTCTCCCCAATTGGGAAGAAATCATGTCGATTCTTTCCCTAACACGGGACCTGCACAACTGGTTTTTGTTAAACCTTCCAAAGCCCGCTTCGACTACCCGCACTTCTCTTCTGGCGACCCCACCGAGTGGCTGTACAAAATGGAATTACATTTTCGTTTTAATCAGGTTAATCCTCTTGATTATCTTTTCTTGGCTTCTATGCATTTAGATAAACCGGCAGGGAGATGGTTCCAGGGACTTCTTCGTGATGGAATGTGTTCAGACTGGCAAACTTTCAAGATCGCCATCCATGATCGATTCGGCCCTACGGACTATGAAGACCCTTTAGGTAAATTTAATAAATTAGTACAAATTGGTTCTGTTGCTTCTTATCAAGAAAGTTTTGAGGAATTAGCTTGCCAAATTGACGGTTTATCACCTGATATTGTACGTCGAAATTTTATTAGTGGCCTTAAGCCCCATATTAAGCGAGCAATCACTGCACAACCACCCACATCGCTTTATAATACATATCGATTGGCACGTTTATACGAGGATCAATTTTTGGGCGACCAAAAACCTTTTAAAACTGGAGAATCCAACTACTTTCAGAACATTAATACCTATAAATCTCATCGATTGGATAAAATAGCCATGAAACGTTCATCTCCCGCGGAAATCCAAAATAGACGAGAAAAAGGTCAATGTTTTACATGTGATGAAAAATATTCTAAAGACCACAAGTGCAAAAATAAATCGTCAATATATTTATTGGAAGGCGAGTCGGAAGAACAATGCGAAGTTATAGATAATACTGATGACCCCATTTCGGATACCTTTATCGACTCTGAAATAAGTGTCAACGCACTAATCGGGAATTTTTCGGCAAAATCTCTTCGAGTCGAGGGGTTCATAGGTTCTAAATTAATTCAAATATTTCTCGATAATGGAAGCACACATAATTTCATTACCAAGCGCGCTGCAAATTTCCATAAATTACCAATTTCTGCTTGCAAACCTTTTAAGATACACGTTGTCTACGGAAATACTATGCTTTGTGATGAAGTTTGTTTGGAGGTACCATTAATAATTCAAAATATACATTTCACCGTCAATCTTTTTATCACAGATGTACATGAGACCGATATCATCCTCGGATTCCAATGGTATGAAACTTTAGGCCCAGTAAATGTTGATTACAAAACTTTGCAAATCACATTTAACTATCACAATCAACAATGCACAATCATAGCTCGACGCACGCTAAATCCAGGGAATGTTTCGACCGCCCAGTTAAATAAAATGATCGCCCAAGACTCGATTGAATCATTACTTCTTTGCTGCCAATCAGATTCAGAAGATTCGATCGATTTACACCATAAAGAATCTGCTCTTCCACCAGCCATTACTTCCCTTTTAGACGAGTTTCCACTTATTTTCTCTATTCCTTCTTCCCTCCCTCCAGCCCGACCTCTCGACCATCGAATACCCCTTTTAGACGAAACAAAAATAGCTAAAGTAAAGCCGTATCGATATCCATATTTTCATAAGAACGAAATAGAACGTTTGATATCTGAAATGTTACACAATGGACTAATACAACCAAGCACCTCTTCTTTTAGTTCCCCAGTACTTTTAATAAAGAAAAAAAGACGGTACTTGGCGGTTTTGTGTCGATTATCGCGCATTAAACGCTCTCCCTTTAAAAGATAGTTTTCCAATGCCTACTATTGATGAATTACTTGACGAATTATATGGTGCTAAACTTTTCTCTAAATTAGATCTTCGCTCGGGGTATCATCAAATTCGGATGCACCCCGGAGATGTTCACAAAACAACGTTTCGAACTCATCACGGACTTTACGAGTTTTTGGTTATGCCTTTTGGGCTAACCAATGCTCCAGCAACATTTCAGGCATTAATGAATTCGTTGTTTCAAACATACTTACGCAAATTTGTCGTAGTTTTTTTTGATGATATCCTTGTTTATAGTCCTACTATTCAAGATCACTTGCAACATTTATCCATTATTTTTCAAATATTGACACACAATTCACTGTTTTTAAAGCGTTCAAAATGTATTTTTGCAGTATCCGAAATAGAATTTCTAGGCCACATTATCTCACCACAAGGGGTCAGTCCAAACCCAACCAAATTAGCGGTTATTCGTAATTGGCCAGCACCCAAAACTGTTAAACAACTTCGTTCATTCTTAGGTCTAGCAGGATATTATCGTCGGTTCATCTCTCATTTTGATACTATTGTAGCCCCATTAACTGACCTGCTAGCAAAAGATAAATTCCTATGGACACCTCTTACGGCCACGACATTTCAAAAGCTCAAAGACTTACTAATGACACCCCCGGTACTTTCATTACCAAACTTTAGTTTACCTTTTACTTTGGAATGTGATGCTTCGGGAATTGGAATAGGAGCAATATTATTCCAAGAAAATCATCCCATCGCCTATTTTAGTAAAAAGTTAACCCCTAGGGAGCAAGCAAAATCCACATATTCACGAGAATTACTTGCTGTCACCACTGCAATAAGTAAATGGCGACAATATCTTATCGGTACAACATTTACAATTTTAACAGACCATAAAACGTTACATAACTTATCTTCGCAAGTTTTAACTATGCCCGAACAACAGAATTTTTTATCGAAAATGCTCGGTTTTAATTACATTATTAAATATAAACCGGGACGAGATAACCGGGCTGCTGATGCACTGTCTAGGCAGCCAAATTTTTCCGAAGAAGGTTTACTTTCATCTATTCAAGCAACAGATACACATCTCTCCAAAGACTTAAATTTCCACAACATATCATTTTCCGTCTCCACACTTTTTAAGGATCTAGATTTATTATATCAACAAGACCCCAAGGCCAAAGAAATTATCTCCATCTTACAACAAGAACCCTCTAAATTACCGGACTGGGTGCAAGTTGGATCAAAATTATTTTTCCACTCCAAATTATATATTCCCGAGTCACCTCTTCGACCTATACTTATAAACGAAGCCCATGACACAAAAATTAGCGGACATTCCGGCATAACAGCTACCTGTAAAAGACTTCTACATTATTTTTGGTGGCCCGGTCTACACAAAAACGTCCACGACTTTGTGCAACACTGTGACCTTTGCCAAAAGGTCAAAGGTCGAAATTCAAAACCATTTGGCCTATTGCAACCATTACAGATCCCCACCCAAATCTGGGCGGATATTTCGATAGACTTTATCACACACCTTCCTACGTCTAGATCTTACACTTCCATTCTAGTCATGGTTGATCATTTATCAAAAGGCGCACATTTTGCTCCCTTGGCCTCTCATTACATAGCTCCGCAAATCGCTCAGGTTTTCTGGGATTACTGTGGCAAGCTCCACGGCCTACCCGAGACAATTGTCTCGGATAGAGATTCGATCTTTTTAAGCCAATTTTGGTTAAACTATTTTAGAAATAATGGTACAAAACTTCGGTTTAGTTCAGCCTACCATCCTCAGACGGATGGTCAGACCGAGCGAGTTAACCGCTGTCTAAACCAATACCTTCGTCTGTTTTCTTTTCAACACCCTCGTAATTGGGCCAACCTATTAAGTTGGGCCGAATATCATTACAACACGACGTATCATCAGTCAACCGGAATGACGCCATATGAGGCGGTTTTTGGTCGAAAGCCACCCTGTTTTATTCCGTTACCAGCAGGTAACACGGCCCCACAACCGGACTCATTAGACTCACATTACAGATTTTCGTTACCATTACGCTTGCAACGCAATTTACATCTCTCTCAACAGAAAATGAAAAAAATGGCAGATAAAAATAGAAAAGAGAAAGTCATCCACGTTGACGACCAAGTTCTACTACGCCTTCATCCATATCGACAACGAACCCTGCACCAAAACAAATGTAAACGTTTTAGTCTACTATATTATGGACCATATAAAGTAATCGAACGAATTGGAAATGCCGCTTATCGTTTAGATTTATCGGAGCACTGTAAAATTCAACCTGTATTTCATGTTTCTCTTTTAAAACCTTATTTTCCTAATAATGAAATAACAATCCACCAAATCCCTGCACAAATGACACCATCGCAATTAAAACGGACACCATTAGAAATTTTGGACTATCGCACAATTACGGAAGATGGACATACCAACGATCAAGCCCTCATTCACTGGGAAGGTTGTTTACCCGAAGAAGCCACTTGGGAAAATTTGGCCATCTTCAGTCCCCAGCTTTTGCAACGTTTACAACAACCATGTACATGTTCTGCAGCACACAAGGAAGGAACAAGTGGAACAGATGCGTCAACGGCAGATCCCGGGCCGACACACAGGGAGTCTTCGTCAAACTTATTTCCTTCGGTCATCCTCCCTCTTAGATCATCTGGAATTTCTAATACCCCATCTAACTGCCACAGGACAGTCCATCCCGAACACCCAAAGGACAACATTGGTGCCTATCATCACCCAACCAATGTGTTTCCAGCACAGCAACACCAGAACAGGGACGATCCTACAATCCTTCCCACCTCAGTCATCCCTCCAATTATATCTCACAATACCACTAACATATTTTCTAATGAACAATGCAGGGACAATAACGGTCAGCAGGTTGCAGGCAATACTCAGCCGAACCGGGCTAATTTGACAGAACTTGCTCAGAACAGGGATGCTTCAACACAATTTCCCCAACACGTCATCCCTCCCACTTTCCCACCAACTATTTCTTACCGCCTTCCTAATGAAATCCGCAGGAATGACCAAGTTTCCACAATTGAAGCAACACACACATCAGGAACTACAACATCCTGAGCCACAACTACAGGACATGACCACAACACACTGGAACGCCAACAAGCCAAGGAAAAGTTGCACAAACCTGTTTCACCAGAGAAACGACGCTCATCACGACTGCAGATCGGCCTTCTGCGATCTCTCCGGCATCGCCAAGCTCCACCTCCACCACGACGGCAACGATCGGCTCGAGTTCCCTCTCACAAGTATCCACAGTTCGGGTTGGCTCCCGCCCGTTTCTCTACTCCCTTCCGCGCTACTCGACAGGAGGACCCCGGGCAGTTTTGTCAAGCACGGCAGGGAATGTAGCGGGCTGCTACATTGAGAATTACAGAAATATTAAAATATTACCGTTGTAAATAGGGACAGCTGTCAAGTGATATTATTTTGGAAACAGTCCAAAAGCCAATGCATTATAAAGACCCCCGTGTAATAACTTTACGATGTGAATGGAAATAGTAGTTTACTTTTATCCTTTTTTTATTGATTTCTCCCTGTATCTTCCCTGTCAAAGGCTCTGTTTCTTTTCTTGCCGGACCATGTCCAGCAAATCGTCCACCAGCCCCTTGTAACGTAACATCCGCCCCTCCAAACAGCGAAAGTTTTTGGGACTGAACCCAGACAGATTTTTTTTTCAACGGGTGATCTCATAGAATGACTTTCTCTCCCTATCTCCGACCCAAGTGCAAAAAGTGGATGGCAGGCTTCCTCTCCTCATTGGTCTTAGGCAAAAAACTTGAAAACAGTCTCCGGTTCCAAAAAAAACTCGCGCCAAACATGGCCTAAGACTCTGTTTAGCACTGTGCGCGCCCGCGCCGCCACCGACCGGCACCACCATCGGCCACTGCCGTCATTGGGCATCCTTCCCGGGCCGCTCGGATTGCCTGAAGGCACTTTCATCATTTCACTAAATTTGGTAATACAGGTGGCCAAAACGGAGTGACTTCATCCGCCAGTATAAATTCCGCTTCGGTGCAATTACCGATGCATCTTTCTAGAAAATTATAAATAGACTCTTTAGACATTCATTTGAAGACAAACAACTATAAATGTTAGAGAAAGCTCTGAGATTTTCCGGCGAGGTCGTGAACATAGGCCAATCCTCCACTAAGGAATTCGATCCGCTTCTCTTATAGCGCAAAGGCTCAAGCAAGCTTCATGGTATGTTGTTCTTCTCTGCGTGAGTGTTCTCATCAAGGCTATATTTCAACAAGGGTGCTTCCATCGAGGCTCCGTGTACTTGGAGATTTTCCCAGCCGGAACGCTTCCATCAAGGTTCCATGAACTTAGCAATTTTCCAAGGGCAGAGCGCTTTCATCGAAGCTTGGAAGACTTGATTTTTTTTCCATCATTTTTGTGCTTTGCACTTTTAACAGAGAGGTGACATATCTGTTGGGATTCGGCCCCTAAAGGAGAAGTGTGTGCAGAATTTCAGGAGTTGCAACCTGAATATTTTGAGGTTGCAACATTTTTGTGCTGGTTGCATTTGGGCTGGGTGGGCAGTTTTTTTTATTTCAAACTGTGAGCAGTTTGTCTAAATTCTGCGTGCCTTTTAAAACCTCTTTGTCTCCTGATGAAATAGAGAGGCTAGGGTTATTAGAGAGCGGAAGATGAAGCCCCCAGCCCGCGCCTTCCGCCGTCCGTCATTCCCGCGCCCGCGCGCATCCGCCGGCCGCCATTCCCGCGTCCACGCCGTCCGCCGGCCGCCATCCCCGCGCCCGCGCCGTCCGCCAGCCGCCATTCCTGCTGTTGCAAGGGATTTCGCCGCTGCTGTAGGCGGGAGTTCGTTGCTTGAAAGAGGTGTTTCCTCTATGCTGAAGGAAGGAGTTTACTCTACCGTTTCAAGGGCTTCTTCGTCTACGATTTCAGGTGTACCCTTTCTTGTCTTCGTTTGCTATTTTGCTTGAAGAGAGAGTAGGATTTTATCTTGTTGTAGAGAAGTTGTGATTTGTCTTGGTGGTATAGAGGAGTGGATTTGTGTGTCAAATCCGGAGGGTTTTCTAGATTTGGGCAAACCTAGATAAATTTCTGTAATCCTTATTTAGTATAGTGGATTTTTCGTTGTGCCGTGCCCCGTGGTTTTTGACCTTCAAGTGGTGAAGGTTTTCCAAGTATATCTTTGTATTCATCTGTGGTGTTTTTGTTTTACTTCTTATTGTTTTGACTCTATTGATCGGTGGGGGTTGCCGTTATCTTCGGAACCCCCGTTCCCTATCAAGTGGTATCAGATGTCAGGTTCTTTGGCTAGTCGTTTTTATTTCTCAGTTTCTAACTTGGTGCGGTAGGTGACGACCATCGGTCCGCTCTCTATCCTCTCTTGTTAATCCCTTGAAATAAATCGACTTGTGGACCGTCATAGAGTTACTTGTTTGAGAAAGCAATGGAACAGAACACAAGGATGGTCAGTATGAATGACAAGAATTGGAGTATCTGGAAGCCTCGAATTGAGGATCTCTTATATTGTAAAGATCTTCATGCTCCGTTGACGGGGAGACCTGCTTCAGTTAAGGATGATGAAGAGTGGAAGAAAATGTATTGAAAGACAATAGGGTTCATTAGACAGTGGCTCGATGACTCTGTTTTTCATCATGTTTCCACGGAGACCTCGACTCAGACACTATGGAAAAAGCTTGAAGCCTTGTACGAGCGGAAGACTGCAGGTAACAAGGCATTTCTGATTAGGAAGCTTGTCAATTTGGAGTATCGGGAAGGTTCACAGATGACTGAGCATCTGAACCTTGCTCAAAGTATTATCAATCATTTGGAGTCAATGAAGATCACTTTGGAAGATGAACTCCAAGCTCTGATGATCCTTAGTTCTTTACTCGAGAGTTGGGAGACTGTAGTAGTGTCGTTGAGCAACTCAGCACCTGATGGCGTGGTAACCATGGAGATGGTGTCTAGTTGTCTCCTGAACGAAGAACTGAGAAGGAAGGATTCTGGATCTTCCACTTCGGGTGTTTTTCTCATGGAGGGAAGAGGTCGGTCTGTGAAGAAGGATGTGAAGCAGAGGTACAGTTCCAGGAGTAAATCCAGGGGCAAGTCTAAGAAGGATATCGAGTGCTACTACTGTAAGAAGAAGGGTCATTTCAAGAAGGATTGCTTCCAAATGAAAATAGACCTGAAGGGAAAGACCAAGGAGGTTGGAGAATCCAGTGGTGATGCGACGACTTCGATTGTGGAGGCTGAGCCGTTATGTTTGCAGTGCAGTGGGTCGTCTTGCCAGGACTGCGTTAACACAGACTGGATCGTGGACAGAGGTGCATCCTATCATTGCACTCCTCACAGAGATTACTTCTATACCTATTCTGCGAGAGATCTTGGTGTGATCCGGATGGCAAATTCCGGTGAGTCGTTGATTGTTGACAGTGGTTATGTCCACTTGGAGACTGAATTGGGGAAGATTGTTCTCAAGGGCGTCAGGCATATTCCTGACTTGAGAATGAATCTGATTTCCATTGGTAGGCTTGATGATGGTGGTTTCACGAGCATTGAAGGTGGAGGGACCTGGAGGTTGTTGAATGGCTCTTTGGTGGTAGCTAGAGGAAGGAAGTGTTGTGGCCTTTATCGTACTAAAGCCAAGATCTGTGGTCCAAGTGTGAATGCGGCAGAGGGCGACTCTATGGAGTTATGGTATCGCAGACTTGGGCACATCAGCGAGAAGAACTTGAAGATCTTGGTGAAGAATAAGGTCCTTCCGAAGCTATCAGGAGGACTTCCTGATACGTGTGCGCACTGCTTGGCCGGTAAGCAGAAATGTGTTTCCTTTGCTGATTCTGAACCAAAGAGGAAGGCGGAGTTACTATACTTGATACACACTGATGTGTGTGGTCCTATTGAGCTTAAGTCTGTGGGCGGAGCCGCTTACTTTGTCACGTTCATTGATGATCACTCCAGGAAAGTCTGGGCATATTCTGTGAAGCAGAAGAGTGATGTCATCTTCTAGCAAAGTTTGAAGAGTTCAGAGCGAAGGTGTAGAAGATGACCGAGAAAGAAATAAAGCGAGTTTGATCTGACAACGGGGGAGAGTACATTGGTGCCTTTGACGCTTACTGCAGAAGGCACGACATAGTACATGAAAGGACAATCCTGAGGACACCGCAACAGAATGAGTTAGCAGAAAGGATGAACAGGACGATTATTGAGAAGATCAAATATATGATTTCTCAAGCTAGCATTAGCAAACAGTTTGGGCTGAGGCTGTGCAAACTGCTGTACATCTAATAAATCTGTCTCCTTCTGCACCTCTGAATGGTGATATTCCAGAGCGTGTTTGGTCCGGGAAGGAAGTGTCATACGGACATTTGCGGGTGTTTGGGTGCAAAGTTCATGTTCATGTCCCCAAAGAAGAGAGATCGAAGCTTGATGAGAAATCCCGGGAGTGCATCTTGATGGGATTTCCCCATGAGGAGTTTGGTTATAGACTCTGGGATCCTGTGAACAAGAAAATGATCAGAAGCAGATATGTGATATTTGTTGAAGATCAAGTGGTTGGTGAGCATAATGCTGCGGAGTCACAGGTTCCACAGTTTCCACCTACGGAGGAGAGACTCTATGCTGATGATGGGCCAGTAGAGACTACTGCTGATGATGTGCATGCTGAGGAGGAAGTTGGTGAGTTTATTCCTGATGAGGAGATGATTCCGGATACAGGGGGAGCTATGTCAGTTGATATACCACCTGTGGTGGAGGTTCCTCTTGTCAGATCTGAGAGAGTCAGAAAGCCCAATACCAGGTATTCCCCTCATGAGTATATTTTGCTTACAGATAGTGGAGAGACTGAGTCCTATGTGGAGGCTCAGAGTGCTGAAGATCGTGAGGTCTTGACAGCTGTCATGGAAGAGGAGTTGTACTCCCTTCAGAAGAACGAGACGTATGATTTAGTCTCATTGCCTAAAGGGAAGAAAGCTTTGAAGAACAAGTGGGTCTTCAAGTTAAAGTTGGATGAAAACCGCTCTCAGCCAAGGTACAAGGCTAGACTTATGGTGAAAGGTTTCTGTCATAAACAAGGTGTCGATTTCGACGAGATTTTTTCCCCAGTGGTGAAAATGTCCTCTATCAGACTGGTGTTGGGTATGGCTGCCTCCATGGATCTTGAAGTCGAGCAGATGGACGTCAAGACGGCATTTCTGCATGGAGATTTGGAGGAAGAGCTATATATGGAGCAGCCCGAAGGCTTTGTGGCTAAGGGGAAGCATCATCTGGTCTGCCGGCTCAAGAAGAGCCTTTATGGGTTGAAGCAGGCACCCAGGCAGTGGTATAGGAAATTTGACTCTTTCATGATGAAGAGCAAATTCCAACGGACCAGGGCTGATCACTGTGTGCATGTGAAAAGGACTGAGAAGATGTTCACTATTCTGCTGTTGTACGTAGATGATATGCTGATTGTTGGTGATGACAAGGCCAGTATAGCTGAGTTGAAGAAGGAGCTCAGTGAGTCCTTTAAAATGAAGGATTTGGGACCGGCAAGGAAGATCCTTGGAATGAAAATTACCAGGGACAGGAGTGCTGGTCAACTATGGCTGTCTCAGTCTGAGTATGTGGAGAAAATGCTAAAGAGTTTCATGATGGAGAAGGTAAAACCCGTTGCTACTCCTCTGGCCGGGCACTTCAGACTTTCCAGTTCTCAAAGCCCCTCATCTGAGAAGGAGGTGGAAGAGATGAGCCAAATTCCTTATGCATCCGCAGTGGGGAGCCTAATGTATGCTATGGTCTGCACTAGGCCAGACATAGCTCATGTTGTGGGGTCTGTGAGCCGTTACTTGGCAAACCCAGGGAAAGTCCATTGGAGTGCTGTGAAATGGATACTCCGCTATCTCCGAGGTACCTCAGACCTTTGTTTACAGTTTTGTGGAGGTCCAGCAGTTTGTCTAAATTCTGCGTGCCTTTTAAAACCTCTTTGTCTCCCGATGAAATAGAGAGGCTAGGGTTATTAGAGAGCGGAAGTTGAAGCCCCCAGCCCGCGCCTTCCGCCATCCATCATTCCCGCGCCCGCGCGCATCCGCCGGCCGCCATTCCCGCGTCCACGTCGGCCGTCGGCCGCCATCCCCGCGCCCGCGCCGTCTGCCGACCGCCATTCCTGCTGTTGCAAGGGATTTCACCGCTGTTGTATGCGAGAGTTCGTTGCTTGAAGGAGGTGTTTCCTCTGTGCTGAAGGAAGGAGTTTACTCTACCGTTTCAAGGGCTTCTTCGTCTACAATTTCAGATGTACCCTTTCTTGTCTTCGTTTGCTATTTTGCTTGAAGAGAGAGTAGGATTTTATCCTGTTGTAGAGAAGTTGTGGTTTATCTTGGTGGTAGAGAGGAGTGGATTTGTGTGTCAAATCCGGAGGGTTTTCTAGGTTTGGGCAAACCTAGATAAATTTTTGTAATCCTTATTTAGTATAGTGGATTTTTCGTTGTGCCGTGCCCCGTGGTTTTTGACCTTCAAGTAGTGAAGCTTTTTCACGTATATCTCTGTGTTCATCTGTGGTGTTTTTGTTTTGTTTCTTATTGTTTTGACTCTATTGATCGGTGGGGGTTGCCGTTATCTTCGAAACCCCCGTTCCCTATCAATATCACCCTCCAAAAAATCATCTCAAATTTTTGTAAACTACAACAAAATAGTGAATATTGACTCGACACGGATCCAACCACATGATTTTTCACCCTTTTCGGGTTTTCCATTTGAAAAAAAAAACTTTTGTTATTTGTTGTTGTTTCTTTGATTGTTTGTGCTCCCGGTCCAATTTCAAGCTAAGACGATCTAATTTTCCGGGCCAGAAAAAAACCAGGTGACCCACACATCTACAATATTAATTGTATTTTCTTGATAATGGTATTATTGTCCTACTTCACCTAAGCAAGGACGCACTGCCCCCCAAAAAAATTTGTAACTAAATTCATAAAGACTCCCAAAAGTTAGGGATTAAAATCCATTTTTAGCTAAATCGATTAATTATTAATAAGTTAAGACTACAATTGCTGTCTTCCAAAAAGAAAAATTAGTTCGGCAGCAAATATTTCCAAAATAAAACCATACAATATTATTCTGTGTACATTTTTCAAATTAAGAGACCGTTAATTACCATAATAACTCAAAACGGATTTGAAAAATCATGAATTAATCTTAAAGACCGACACGGACATCATATTCATCATTAATTACGTATATAATTGTAGCTAGTTATTAGTTAATGATTTTTTAAAAAATCAAAATGACACACAAAATCATTAATTACGTGGATGATACCACGGGGCCCACCACTATCTGCCCATAGCTCCCGCCGTACAGCATCAATCTGCCCGAGCTTTTCTCCTAAATTTAGGTTCGAGATTGCTGCTCTGTTCCAGTGTGGAATAATAGATGGTGGTGATTCAAAAAAAAAAATCAAAATATTGTGGTGAACACTTTCACACATAGTGCAATCTTCTAGGAGATCAAATTTGAAGATCATCCCGGAATCCGCTCTCCGGATGCAAAAAATTTCGCAAGGGAACGAAGTTGGATTATTGATTTGATACAAGATGTTCGGATCTCGACGAGGATCTCGACGAGTACGGGGATGTGACACGAGTCGTAACAGTTGGTTGTGGCGGCATACAACTCGATCCATCAATAGAAATATATCTTTTGATTCCGTCATGGATGGGCTGATCAAGAGTAGCTATGTGAGGGAACTTGGAGCTTGATAGTCGCTGATTGTCGACCGAGAGTAGCAACTGCCGATCGTCAATCGGAAGTCTCTTACGAAAAGGAGAAAACAAGAAGGTTACATACTTACATTGATACACATAAAGAGTAGCCCAACAACTACTTTATTTATGTAGCATATGCATTATTATGCATACTTGCATATAAAGGAATTCTAGCGTGAACAATAATGTGGGTTTTTCACTCGGCTCTCGCTGTTCTTGATGGCCGACGAGCTTGGGGGAGACAAACCACCATCAATCCTTCAGACGACGTGAGTTTAGAGGAGGAAGTGATGGTCAGGGAGGAGGCTTAGAAGTTGGAGTCGGCGGTGCATGTCGCAGTAGCGAATGCAGTGACCAGTAAGCTAGAAGACGCCCAACGACTCAAGGACATGGTCTTTTGGAATGGCCAGGATGATGTCGCGGACGGAGGTGGGGGTGACAACGAAGCTCCCTTCGCTGAGCTAATATTGCCTTTCACGAACGCGATCCACTTCCGAAGACCTGCGAGAAGCTGTCCGTAGAGCGCACATTCCCACTTCCCATCGCTCCGGTGTTGATATTTGTACACCTAAAATGGTTATTCTTACATCATTATTCAAAATAAAACTCTTTTTTAACCTTAAAATGTTATATTTGTACCCCATTCTTTCCAGCCCAGGCGTGAACTTTTCCTCCTATTTTCTCCTGAATCCCTAATCACCCGCAACCCGCCGCACATTTCCGTGATTTCTCCTCCGCCGGTGTTGCCGCCTGTCACCGGCCCGACATGCCTTTAGCCGCTTTCCTCCTATCCAACGGCTCTTCCTTCATTATCCTCCCTAGTTTTGCCTCCTTGCGCTCGCGGGATTTCACCATTCCCAATCCTAGCTTTCTCGAATTTGCCGAAATCTACAGCACTAGCAACCGCCAATAAGTAGCATCAGGTATTGAAGATGATTCTACTGTAGATGTCTATGTTACTGGCCGAACTATTGAAGATGGTCGAACTATTGAAGATGATTCTACTGGGGGGGGGGGGGGGGGGTTAGCCATTTTTACCTCTCCCTTTAAGATTCAAGGTAGCATCAAACACTTCATATTTTCAATTTTTGTGTTATATTTTGTTAGTTAAAAATGTAGATTGTGATTTCTGTGATTGTATGTCTATTTGATTGGAATGAGTTCAGAAAATTTGTTGTTGTTGTGTGATGAAGAGTCCTCTACAAACACCTGGTTTAATGTTGAAATGCACTTTTGTATTAATTTGGGTTTTGAAAGTAAAGAAACGTTGATTGAATAAGCTCGAAAAAAGACCAAAAATTTGGGGTTTGTTATCATTATCCCGAGAGCTGATAAAATCAAATCCATAGCACCACCAAAGGTAACATTAGATTGTGATAGAGTCGGGTTACCTAATGACAACAAATGGTACATCAAGAAAACATAAGAAAATCTAGTTCAAAATGTTGTGGGTGTAAGTTTTCATTAAAAGAACAAAGAGATGCGAGTAATGAATGTAAACTTGTAGTTAAACATGGTATGCACAATCATTAGTTCGTTTATATTGAAGCACATTCATATTCCGGTTTAAGATAAGACAAAATTATGAATCACGCATGCACGAGCTTTGGATCTGGGGAATTGACATATATTTTTTATACAAAATAGTTTCTGACGTGGGAAAGATATTTCGAGGTTGCATCGATTTCTCTTTCCGTGACGTCGAATTTCAATTTTGCGCTACTTGCATCGATTTCTATTCGGCGTCGCGTCAATTTCTGTTCGTAGCATAGTTGCGTCGATTTCTTCGACGCTGCTTTGAATTCTCTACATTAATATTTTGTGTTATTCACAGAGCATGATGTAAATTTCTGCATGCATTTTCTCTACGCAATTTTCTCGCTCCTGCTTTAATTATTTTGCATTTGAAATATAACAAAATATATTTTACTTAGTATAACTATTGTACATTGAATATGTGATAACTTTTGCGGTTTCACGAGACACTTATATAGGAGTTCTATGAGAACGGATCATCGCGCTTCTTCTCTGTTGTATAACATGTAATTCGTCGAGATTAAAAATGTCTAAGGAAACGTCTATTCGCATGTCATTCAGGGAGTATGGGCGAGTACCCCTTCTAACTTGCGAGCATGGGCGTGCGTGAGAGAGCATGAACAAGCGTGGGCGAGTAGCTCTTGTACGTAACTCGCTAGTATGGAGGAGTATCCAAAGTCCCCAGAAGTATTCTCGCATGCATACCCCCCCCCCAAGATTTGTATTAAGTAGACCCTTAGTGGTACCAGGAATGATACTTTTGGAAGAGGTTGAGATCCCCCCAAGTGTGATACTCGCCAACTCTGTATCTGTGTCTTCCTCGTACCTTGCACAGTCATTTTGGTTGTGCAAGAGAAGTTTCTCCCAAACTCCCCGATATGTGGTGAGACCTCCCTGCTGCAGCACATGAAGTCAATTTAGTAGTTTGTTTCTCTCTTCTTCGTTCTAGCCTTAAGAGCCGGTCAGTCGGATGGCGGGACCAGTAACATCGAGTTGCACTTAGATCCAAATATTTATAGTAGGAATTTTCCAAGCTTTAACATTTGTCTCTTTTGTTCTTGCTTGCTGTTTTAGTTTTTCTTGCGATCTTTTTTGTGTTTGTTTCATCAAATGAGAGCTCTGGTGTTTTGTGCATCTTCAATGTTTGAGTATATCGGAGTTTTCGAGATCTAGCCAGGTATTGTACCTTGAAGGAGTGAATATCAATTGAAAGACCTGTCAAAGGGTGATATACTTCTTTGGAGAGTGATCACAAGCCCTGCACTTGCTCAATTCTAAACTATATACTATTCTGGTTTTCTTAAATTCTCATTCTTCGGTTGGATTAGCGGCATCTTCTTGGTAAAGGGCCACATAGCTTGACCTGCTTATGCTAAATACGAATTGGTATCAATCTCCTCTATCGCGCTCTGTAATCAAATTACATGTGCGCGAGAAGTCTCTCCCTTTTTAATAACAAAAATTTAGTGTGTCACGAGTTAACATCTTGATAGATCACCTCCAATCAAATTTTAGTAATCAATGGATTTTATCTTCTCATCTCACATATTTTTTTTCTTTTTTGATATTTGCATATATTTACCAAGAAAATTTAGTAGAGAGGTCATCACCAAGTCTCTCCCTTCGAGAAATGCTTGACCTAAAGGGCCACGTAGTGACTTACTATATACCTCAATTCTAAACTATATACTATTCTGATTTTCTTAAATTCTCATTCTTCTATTGATCATATGTCATGAGAATAAGAGAATAAAATTTATTATCTCCGCATCAAATTTAAGAGAATAAAATTTAAGAGAATAAAATCCATCATTTTCTTGATAAATATATGCAAATATCAAAAAAGAAAAAAATATATAAGATGAGAAGATAAAATTCATTGCCTCCAATCAAAAACCTATTCATACTACTTATTTCCAAAATCCTATTACTCAATAAAATTATGTTAGACTTGTATTAAAATACTAATACATAAATAGTAGTTTCAACTATATATATGAATAGTTCACACTACGTGTCAGAACTTATGCATATATAATAGAGCATAAGTAGGTCAAGCTACGTGGCATTAATAAGCAAGCGTGCTTAAACTATAATACCTCAACGAATTATACAAAATAATATACACTTGAACGGTCCAACCAGTACTAGGTCTTTTTATATTCCAAGTTTACCCTCCTATTACAGCTTGCTGCTTTACTCTCTCTCTCTCTCTCCTCTCTCTCCCTTCATAGAAAAATTTTTGGGACAGTAGTTTGACCATGGCATGATCCGGAAAGGCAATGAGAAACCTCTAAATGCACGCCCCGCAGAAAAATGTATGGCACCAGCAACAAATGCGCGGGCTCCATCTCCTTTGTAGGCTTCTCATTGATGCAGGACCATGAGCATTACCAGGCTCCTGACCTAACTATTACTCCCCTTCACCAGTGGTTTTTTTTTTAACCAGGCCGGGTTTTTAATCAGTAATTATAAACTCGAGTAAGCCCTCCACTCTCCGGCGACTCCGAACCAATCGTCTGGGGAAGGAAGAAGATGATGAGCGCCGGCGGCGCAGCCAAAGTGCTGGAGAAGGCATTGGTTTTGTCCCTCAGCCTGGGAGTTATTTCGCTCTTCCTCTGGAACTTTCCGTCCTGGTCAAAACCTAAGGCCGCCGCCGTCCACCCCGCCCTCTTCCTCTCCGGCAATCTCCGCCTCCATCGAGGCCACAGGTAACTCATCGCATCTACCGATCTAGGTTTTTGAATATTTACTGATCTCAACGGAGAGAACGCCGCAGGAACATGGCAGGCCGCCGTCAGAACGATACGGCAACTGTCGCCGCCGCAGTCGGGGCATGGCAGTTGGTGAAAGAGGAATTCACATTTCAGGCGTTAACAGCCCCTTTCAACAGCTGCCATGCTTCCACAATCGTAGAGGTGAGTCCTGATTTCTTTTCTAAACCCCTGAATCATCTGTATACATACCGATCTGAAGAAAATCGGCCATGAATGTTTAGATCGGAAAGGGGAATCTGCTGGTGGCTTACTTTGGGGGAAGTGACGAAGGCGCTCCAGACGTTAAAATCTGGCTACAGAATTTCACCGTGCGTGATTTCTTCCTCCTCCTCTTCATCATCAAAGCATTATAACTAGTCTTCTCTTTCTCGATTAATCCCCAAATTGGATTCCGCGAGATCTGCAGAACGGGCGGTGGAGCTCTCCGACCATCGCAGACGAACAGACGGGGATTCCGCTGTGGAATCCGGTGCTGTTCCAGCTTCCCTCGCTCGAAGTCTTGCTGTTCTACAAGATCGGCCCGGAAGTGCAGAAGTTGGGATCAGATTCTCCATTAATTCTCCTCCAGTTGTCTATTTCTAGGTTTTAGGGTTTCTGTAATTTCTCACCGCCTGGGGTGCTGCGCAGATGGAGCGGAGGAATGAAGCGGTCGGTCGACGGCGGGATGAGTTGGTCGGAAAGAGAACAGCTTCCTCCCGGAATCATTGGTCCGTCCAAAAATAAGGTCGCATAACTCAACTCTCTTCTAATATCTTTCAATTAATTATCCGCTAAATTTTTCATATTTCTATTTCAAATTAAGGCTCTGTTTGGGACAGCTTACGCTGATAAATAATCTCTAGTTAAAACGCAAAAGCAGTTTTTCGGCTGTTTGTTTGTGCAGCTTATAGAAAATCACTTATTTTAAAATGGACGATAAGCTGATTTTTCATAAGCTATTCGGGTCCAGCTTATGATTTCTCTTAAGTGTTTATCCCTTAAAAAAACTCAATGTTGATTTTTTCGCACAGACGTGATTTTTTCGCAAGGTTGCGTTTTTTTCGCCAGAGCTCATATTTTTTGCCCGAGAGCATATTTTTCGCCTTTGCGTGATTTTTTCGCTCGTGCGTGAATTTTCCACCTGGGCGCGAATTTTCCGCCCGTGTGCGAATTTTCTGACACGACGCAAATTTTTCGCCCGGGTCCGTTTTTCCACCCGTACAAGGTTTTTCGGCTGGGTCCGTTTTTCCACCCGTACGAGGTTTTTCGCTCAGGCGCGATTATTTTGCCCGGGCGCGATTTTTTCGCCCGGGTGCGATTTTTTCGGCCGGGGTCGATTTTTTCACCCGAGCGCGATTTTTTCGCCCGGACGCGGATATTTCGCCCAGACGCGAATATTTTCGCCCGAGATCTATTTTTCGCCCGGGCGCGAATTTTTTGTTGGGGCGAGACTTTTTCCGAACGGACGCGATTTTTTCGCCCGGGCGCGATTTTTTCGCACGGGAGCTGTTTTTTCGCCCTGATGCGATTTTTTTTCGCTCGACAGTGATTTTTTCGCCTGACAAAGATTTTTTTCACCCGAGCACGAATATTTCGCCCACGTGCATTTTTTTTCGGCCGCACGCGATTTTTTTTGTAGAATGCTTTTTTTCGCTTCGGTGCAAAAATATCGCGTGCCAGCAAAAATATTCGTCCAGGCAAAAATATCGCGTCCGGGCCAAAAATCACGTCCATGCAAAAAATACACTCCCAGGCGAAAAATTTGCGCCCGGTAGACATTCGCGCCCGGACGGAAAATTAGCGCCCGTGCAAAACATTCGTGCCTGGTCGAAACATTCACGCTCAAATATCGCGTGAGAGCAAATATATTGTGTCAAGGCAAAAATATCGTGTCCGGCTAACAAATTGGCTCTCTGGCGAAAAATTCGCGCCCGGGCGAAACAGTCGCTCCCAGACGGAAATTTCGCGGCCGGGCAAAAATTCGCGCCCGGGGCGAAAAATTCGCGTCCGGGCGAAAATTCGCGTCCGGGCGAATATTCGCGCCCGGTCGAAAATTCGTGCCCGGTCGAAAATTAGCGCCCGTGCGAAAATTCGCGACCGGGCGAAAATTCGCGCCCGGGCGAAAATCCGCGACCGGACGAAAAATTCGTGCCCGGGTGAAAATTCGCGTCCGGCCGACAATTCGCACCCGGGCGGAAAATTCTCGCCCGGGCGCAAAAATTTCCGCCCGGGCGAAAAATTCGCCCTCATGCGAAAAAAGCGCTTCCATGCGAAATAACCGCGCCCGGGCGAAAAATTTACGCCTGGGCGACAAATTTGATCTCGGGCGACAAATTCGCGTCCGGGCGAAAAAACCACATCAGTGCGAAAAAACCGCACCCCGGTAAAAATATCACGTTCAGAAAAAAAAAACCGCGTCCGAGAGAAATATTTGCGCTTAGACGAAAAAATCGCGGCCGGAAGAAAAAATCGCGCCACTGTGAGAAATTCGCACCCATGCAAAAAAAATTTGTCTGAATGAAAATCCCGTCCGGACGGAATAAAACGTGTCCAAATGAACAGACTTTTACGAATGAATGAAATTTTAGATAAGCACTTATAGACAACTATCCAAACAGTGTACTACTTATTCATCATTGTTTTTATATAATCTCTTTCAAATCATCAATTTTCCATAAGCAGCTTATTCATCATCATAAGTTGTCCCAAACAGAGCCTAAATCAACTCTTAGCTCTTAATCTCTTATCTACCCTTTATTTTAGAGCTTTTGCCACTTTGCAGTTTGCACCATCAAAATACAAAATTTTGATACTTTGCGCCCAAAATTTTTAAAATTGAAACTTTGCACCCCTCAATTATCAATTTTTTGCACTTTGCACCCCTCAATTATCAATTTCTGGCACGACACCCTAAGTCTACATGTCAAGGGTATTTATGTTCAGGTAGCGCCAACAAATGCTTATTTTGCGCCATGCACCCTGCAGTATTGGTGTTGCTCGGACCTAAACATCCTTGAATGAGCATTTTTGGTGTTGCACGGATCTAAATACTCTTGAAATTTTGGTCTGGGTGCGCAAAGTACAGGAAATCGATAATTGAGGCTCCAAAGTGCCAATTTTATAAATTCAAGATGCAAAATGTCAAAAACCCGTTTTCTAGGGCGCAAAGTGCCAAAAGCCAAATCCAAAAAAATTGATATATGGATTATTTACCAATATATTTTAATAAAACATTGCTAAAAACATCTAAAAAACTATAAAATATTAAAAATGGTCGCTCGATCAAAGAAAGTGCTTCGCAAATCAAATGATTTGTGAATATTTTGGAAATAAATTTGTGAAAAATCGATTAAAATTCATATTTCTCGAATTTGAATTCAAATTCAAATTCAAATTCAAGTCCGAATAAAATTATCTTTATTGTCAAAATTCACAAATAGTAGGAATATCTATATTAAATACAAATACGATTGTGTCTGTTTGATCAAATTTTTTTTAGTCCATCATTTGAAGTGAATTCAAATTCAAATACATAAGTTCTAGGCGAAATCAAAATTAAAATATTCAAATGAATTCAAATCTGAATCTCTACATTTTATAATGAATTTGCGTTCAATTCAAGAATTAATCGGTTCAATTCAATTTGTAAACACCCATATTGTCATGACCACATTCTACAGTGCATAAATGCTACTAGATTTGATCACAAAGGTGGATGAGGTTCCTTATGTGAGGCTGGGAAAGACGGTTCATAACCACCTCGTCACGATCGTCACCTCCGCTCCAAACGAATCCATAATCACAAATTTTGGAAACTAACGCTGTGATGTTTCTTTAATTTTTTTTTTTGCTTTTCTCTTGAAATTAATCATCAAATTAAGTAAATTTCTTAGAGTATTTTTTACGCTGTATACGAATCATTTGGTAGGGGAAAAAACTCGACTAATGCAGGCTTTTTTGCCCTCATTCAACAGCCTCTGTTGCTGGACGATGGCCGCCTTCTCTGCGGATCCTCCGTGGAAAGCTGGAATTCTTGGGGAGCCTGGATGGAGGTGTGCTCACTTGAAAACATCTATAATACATACATTAGTTCAATATATATAGGAATAATTATCAGAACTTTCTGTGAAAGTTAGCATAATTACAGATTACACCCATCTTATTATTGAAATTACAAAAATCTTTTCTGAATTTTATAAAACAGAACATTGATCTTCCCTTAAGTTCACATTTCATAATATTCATGCACAAAATACCCCTCTTGAAAATGTACTGAGGGGATATTTTTGTGCATAAATGTTATGAAATATGAATTTCAGGGTTATGTTTTGTAATATTTGAGGGAGATTTGTGTAATTTCAATAATAAGAGGTGCAATTTATAATTTTCCAAATTTAGATGAGAGGTTCTCGTAAATGCCCCTATAGATATTTATATATTATGTGATTATATTATTTAAATAATAAAAATAAAAGATAATTTTTTCCAAGTCTTTTTCTTTTTCTTCTTCCTTGGTGAAGATTACAGATGATGGAGGCCATTCCTGGAAGAAGTATGGCCCTATATATATTCATAATGAGAGTTTGAGCTTGATTCAGCCGGTTCCGTACAAGACTACAGGGGGCACTTTAAGGGCACTTATGAGATCCTTTGATGGCATTAACCGAGTTTATATGTCCGAATCGGCCGACGGCGGCCTTAACTGGGGTTTGCCAAAGCCCACCCAACTTCCTAACCCTAATTCAGGTTCGCGGCGACACCACTCCATTCACACGACTCCATTCACACGAGCGACACCATCTAGATAACACATGTTTAAGGCCATGTGAAACTGTATAGTAAACAAGTGGCGAGGGGCTTGACCACTCCTGAATGATTGTGGTGAAGTTTTACTCTGAATGTCTTTTTGAGGAAACAATATTTGTCACATTTACCCTAATGTTACGTGTTTTTACAACGTAGTTGACATCTGCCGCGTCTCTCCTAAGTAGGGGCTAAGGCTCTGTTTGGGAGAGCAGCGGCGATGAGAGTAAACTGCGGCAGTGAATATCATTTCCCTAAAAACCACCACAGTCAATCGAAGTGATCGGACGACAAGAGGCTTTCGACGTCCCTCCCCTAAAAAGTTCAGCAAACATAAACAAAACATCATCGGCTCGCTCAACGCCACAATTCACACAGCCGCCACTCAAATGATGCAACGGTGTTAAACAATCTCAATTCTCAGGCATAGATGGGGCAAAACTGAGAGACGGGCGCTTGCTGCTGGCATACAATACCGTGTCCAGATCGGTGCTAAAAGTAGCGTTCTCCGAGGACGACGGCGACACGTGGACAGACGCGGTCACCCTCGAGGAAACCGACGGGATGGAATTCTCGTACCCCGCCGTAATCCAGACCGCCGACGACCTCGTCCACATCACCTACACCTACAACAGAACGCAGATCAAGGTAGTAACATAATCAGGCCAGCCATCTATAAAACATTGTGCTCATACAAACATTCTTCTTCTCTTGACATAATTTCGCTGTCCATGATTTCCGCAGCATGTCGTCCTGCGGCCCGACGTCTACAGGTTATGAGCATGAGATTCCCCCTCCGATCAGAACAGCGAGATATAGATGACACCGACGACACCCGGAAGACATAGACGAGCATGATTGTGCATGAGTTTATAAAATTATTACAACATTGTAAGAGTTTAGGGGTGCATAAAGCTGCTATATTTAATGATTCTGCTTCATATGTGATGTGAGGGCTGTGCAGCATGCTTGAGATTCTTGAGGGCGTTATCATAAGATACAAAACCCATGAACCAAAACTCGCGGTTGTCGGAAGTGACAGTCTGAATGTATTTCGCCGAGGAGTTGGAATAGGGATTGACCGCCTTGAGCTGGTTTAACGGCACCACCACCTGTAGGTCAGGGGGAGATTTTCAACTCTCAAGGAACAAACCTCAACGGCTAAATTACGACACTATAGTTTCAAAGAATGTTATATTTGCTTGTTGTGGTTTGATTTAACACGCGCATTATATTAGTCTTGCCGGAGAAATGGAAGTTGTTGGATCGTCCACAATCATCGCCAAAAATGATGGAGGTTGTGGGACGTTTGAATACCACCGTCGGACAGACGATAACGCCACAATTTGCGGCTCAGAACGACAAGAGAAAGCTTCGCCATATATTATTCTCGGAGAAATATTTTCTCGTCGTTTTGATACTGCAAGGGATGACGGTTTGCCGGTCATTGTGTCTCCCAAACAAAAATGAAAGTTCTCAAATCATCCTTAAATATTTTTGGGAAGCTTCTTATCCACTGGTGGCTACAATTGTTCAAAACAATCAGAGCGAGATATTATTTAGCACTGTCGAAAATACCCCGTGGGCCACATGGGCCACATATACAATCAACCGAAGTCAAGTAACACAAAAGCAAAAGTATATATATATATATATACGAGCATCTTCGCACGGGCTACGCCCGTGCTCGATGCTCTCGGGCGGCCTTCGGCCGCATCAGGCGGGCTTCGCCCGCATGCGCACGGGCTTCGCCCGTGCTTGATGCTTCAGGTGGTCTTCGGCGCCGCACCCGCCACTCGCGGCCCCCTTTCCTCTACTAATGGCAGTCGGAAATCATCAAAATCTGCAGATAATATGCAGTCAACCAATTACCTAATGAGCTTCTATGTGTTCCTTCTTCACAGGCTGTTCGGATCAACTTCTTCAGAAGATTCACGTGCTAAGGTAATTACATATCAGTACGTAAATGTTGTTTACTTTGAACTTTGAAGAGACTTTAATAAAATGACTGAAATTGGTGTTTGTATAAACTTTGGGTGGCTTCTGCTCAATATCACATTAATTACGTGTGCATTTGTTCTGGAACTAATTATTTTTTACCCGTTATAGAAATTTCGAATCTTTGATTTAAATCCACAGCGTAAAAAGAAATATTTCTTAACTGGGAATCAAGAGGTCTGGAATAGATTTCCAGTGATCCTGCTAATGATAAATCTGTTATGTTTCTCATTTTGGAGTTTGTTTTTCATTTCAATTTGAGCTTGGATCATTTTTTGAATGTTTTTTTCTGTGGTGGCAGTGTACGCGTTTTCTCCTCTAGATCCTCTTCTTTTGCTCATTTAAGGTTTTGATGTATACATAAGTGCTGAATTGCTATTTATAAGTCATGTAATGGTTTTTTCTTTTCATTTCAATTGACATATAGGAGCAATCCCATTTTGATTCATCATTAGGAAACAGTCATTGCAGAAATCCGGATAGCAAAATTTCCAATACAATTTACATGTGTGTTGTACTGTTGCTTGAAACAATGTGTGGGTAGTGTCACATGTTTCTGATGTAGGAGACGGGCAACATGCTTTTGTGGTGGACCTCTCCCTTATTCAACCTTAATTACAATACTGACGCCTTACTCAGTTGCCTAAGAGGTCGGGGAAGTAGCTACAACATTCACAATTTATGAATACAAATCAATTACGCCACATTAAACAGTTTTTTGTGACCAAAATCGAATATCCGGTAAACATATTCTGAACGTAACATAACTTGGAGCTCTTAACTTCACGAAATAAATCGTGACGCATGTTCTGGGGAAGTTGCAATATTTTTTTAGCTAACTTTTAAGAGAGAATTCGTAAAATCTAAAAGCAGCCATCCCAAACGCTTGCAGCGTGTGTGGATATTTTTCGTAGAACTGTTCAATGATGTGGGCAAGCAAGGCATGGGTAGTTTGCCTTTGGTGAACAAACTCAACAATCATAAACTTGCATTGTCAGCAAAACAATAAAATTCCTACGAAATTCGAGGATGGAGCAATGCGCTTGGGGATGAACAATACAGATATGTAGAGGTATGAGATTGAGAGAACAATCCATAGCGATTGGCTATGTGATGTGAATCGGTGATGGATAGGAGGAAAGTGTAAGTTCACAATGAGGTACTTGCAGGTATTAATGTACTTAATCATAGGAGCTCCCAAGATCACCAAACATGGAGCTAATCATTCATATAGAAGGTTCATGTTAACAGTATAATCATGGAAGCAAGGCATAAAACCACCTCTGCCTGGAAGTGGAGGTAAACATATATAAACATTTTCGACAATTGAGTAGTACGCAGGAAATATGTGCGAGAATGGCGAAGCGGGTGCAATAATATGAATCGGTGATGGACAGGAGCAAAGTGTAAGTTCACAATGAGGTACTTGCAGGTATTAATCTACTTAATCATAGGAGCTTCTAAGATCACCAAACATGGAACTAATCATTCATGTAGAAGGTTCATGTTAACAATATAATCATCGAAGCAAGGCATAAACACGACTCTGTCTAGAAGTGGAGGTAAACATATATAAACGTTTTCGACAGTGAGTAGTACACAGGAAATATGTGCGAGAATGGCAAAGCGGGTGCAATAATATGATGACTCAGCGGAAAAACAATGCCTATATTGAAGTAGGAAACAAAAACCAAATCAAATTACCTAAATCGAAGAAACTGGGGATGATGATCGCTGAGAGCAGATGACCTGAAACAAAATAAAATTAGCAAATTAGCCGAAGAAAACTTCAATTGGAGGCCGATGAAGGTCACCGTATGTGAAG
>CM077156.1:191544323-191781823 GCA_039583875.1 Platanthera guangdongensis | reverse complement strand
GCAGAATGAGAAATCTTAACTGAAATGAAAACATGAAATCTGGAATGAACATCAAAACGGAGAACTAATAAGGTGTGGTCTGTGTTATGAAATTGAAATTTTAAATTTGAAAATGAAGTTGCATGTTCCTCCCAACCGAAGCTCCTCTCAGCTCGAATCCATGCAGGATCCCACACTCAAACGATTGAATGTAAGCTCATATAGAATGCGGTGTTAGATTTGTGGTATTAATTTACATTGTTAGGAAATCAGTTTTGTGCTATTAATTTACATTGTTAGGAAATCATAGTATGCATACTTTTCAAAGAGACATTTGATTAAAAAAACAGGTAGCTAGCACTACTTGATTAAACATTTTGGCATTAAATCCATTGCAGTAGAGTATATTGTTTTTATGGTACTAAGCACTAAGCACTAATTGATTAAACATTTTGGCATTAAATCCCATTTTAAACACAATGTTAAGTTGTTTTTATACTTCAATTTTGAAAGCAAAGGGCGGAGAAATCAACAAATTACCTACAGATTTATAGACATCATTTAAAACTACATAAATTGCAATGGCAGATGAAATTCCAATTGCAATGTAACAATAAAAGATATAACTTATCGTAATTGTACTAGAGAGTCGCCAATTTTGAAGTAGTCATCCAAATTTATGTCTAGTGGAGCATGAAAGTTCGGCTCTTTTCTCATAGTACTTTGGTTCTTTTTGAAGGAGCATTGCTTTAGGTAATTATCCATGAGTAACTCCAGAAATACTTTCAAATTTACAACTGTAAGCACTTTGACATGCATATGAAAAGCCAAAAAATTAAGTAAACCCTCTTAAATTGCTTGCTGAATATCCAGAACGAAATCGCTGAAGCATGGTTATAAGAATCACGAAATCGCTGAAGAAATTTTCATGAATACCTGCCCCAAATGTATCCAGAACGAAATCACTAAAGAAATGACTTTTTGATTGGATGCCATTCAACACTGTAGAAATGGAGAAAGCCAACCTTGTATATATGTTCACTTGGTAATAGTTACAAGTATACATACCCTTATATAGGAGAAGAAGGAAGGAAAAATCCTAATACATGATGTGGGACTAATACAAGAGAGAGAAAAAATAAAGAACAACATGGGCCCTTAAATGGGCTTTTCTAACACTCCCCCGCAAGCTGGAGCGTACAAGTCGTAGGCGCCAAGCTTGGATAAGAACTGATAGTATAGTGGCCTGGAGAGAGCTTTCGTCAGGATGTCCGCAACTTGGTCGGTAGCAGGAACATGCGCCAAATCTATCTTCTTTGACTGTACCTTTTCCCGGATAAAGTGACAGTCAACTTCGATATGCTTTGTTCGTTCGTGAAAAACCGGATTCTTGGCAATATGAATTGCTGCCTGACTGTCGCAAAATAAGGTTGCCGGAGATGAGAGACGAACACCTAAGTCTCTCAGAAGGCCTTCAAGCCAGGTTAGCTCAGAAACGACAGCAGCCATAGCCCGGTACTCGGCTTCGGCAGAGGAACGCGCAACCACATTCTGTTTCTTGCTACGCCAAGTTATGAGGTGTCCACCAAAGTAAGTACAGAATCCAGTTGTGGAGCGCCTATCATCAATAGATCCTGCGTAGTCAGCGTCAGAATACGCGACAAGAGATAGAGATGTGGATGGCTTGTACACGAGTCCTTGTCCGGGGGCGATCTTGAGATATCGAAGGATGCGCTCGACAGCTTGAAGATGAGATGTCCGAGGAGCGTGCATGAAACGGCTTACAACTCCCACAGCAAATGAGATGTCTGGTCGAGTCACCGTAAGGTAGATCAGCTTCCCAACCAAGCGTCTGTAATATTCCGGATTTGTAAGTAGCTTGTCAGAGTCAGAGCTATGGGCCGAGAGCTTGTGATTTGCGTCCATAGGAGTCTCTGCAGGTTTGCACCCAGAATAACCTGCATCACGAAGGAGGTCTATACAGTACTTCCTTTGATAACACAAGACCATCAGGGCGTCGGGCGACCTCGAGCCCAAGAAAGTATCGAAGGTTGCCCAGGTCTTTGGTTTGAAAGGCAGAATTCAACTGTGCCTTGATCTGTTGTATTCCTGTCGTGTCGTCGCCAGTAATCAGGATATCATCAACATAGACCAGAAGAATCACAGTCCCGGTTGACCGATGTCGGGTGAAGAGAGAAAAATCAGCCGAGCTCTGAGTGAAGCCACTAGCACAGACCACCTTACTGAACTTTTCAAACCATGCACGCGGGGACTGTTTGAGACCATAAATGGATTTCCGAAGGTGGCATACCAAAGACTCCCCCGTGGTCTCAAACCCGGGAGGCTGCTGCATATAAACTGTCTCCTGGAGATCGCCGTTGAGGAAGGCATTCTTGATATCCAGCTGATAAAGTGGCCAGTGACGATGAACAGCCAAGGAGAGAAGAACGCGGACCGTGTTCAATTTGGCCACGGGAGAGAAGTTTTCCTCGTAATCAAGGCCATGTTGCTGAGTAAACCCCCGTGCCACAAGACGTGCCTTCAGACGGTCGATAGTGCCATCCGCTGCATGTTTAATGACAAACACCCATTTGCAGCTAACAGGGGTGTGGCCAGTAGGAAGAGGAACCAGATCCCAGGTCTGGTTAGCCCAGAGAGCCTGCATTTCATCGTGCATAGCAGCCCGCCATCCTGGGTGGTGAAGCGCCTCCTGCACATTGTTAGGAAGAGAAATAGAGGAAAGGGAGGTGGCAAAAGCGTAGAGAGGCGGTGTGAGCCGATGTAGAGAGACGTAGTTGGTCAAGGGATGAGCTGTAGAGACGGGAGCGTGATCGACCGCAGCCGAGCTATCGCTGGCAGCAGGGAGCTGGGTCACGGGAGCATCCATGGATGGGCGACGAGAGTAGACACAGATTAGCGGTGGAGGAACCCGAGGAGGAACGGGGGAGAGGAGGAAGAAGACGGCACAGAGGGCGTGACCGGGACAACGGGCCGGGGAAGAGAGGGAGCAGAAGACGAGGGAGCAGAAGACGAGGTGGTGTCGGGTAAGTGGAAGGGTTGGTCTTCGCAGAAGGTGACATCTGCAGAAACGACCATTTTGCCGGTAGTAGGAGAGTAGCAGACGTACCCCTTTTGAGTGCGGGAGTAGCCAACAAACATATACTTGGCGGCCCGAGGAGCAAGTTTGTCGGAAGGAGGGCCAAGAAGGTGGACATAACAAACACACCCGAAGATCCGTGGTGTGAGAGAGGGGAGGGGGATGGAGGGATAGAGGAGTTGGATAGGCGAGGCAAAATTAAGGACAGAGGAGGGAAGGCGGTTGATGAGATGACAGGCGGTGGAAACAGCAAAGTTCCAATATTTGGTGGGAACATGCATTTGGAACATAAGAGAGCGGGCAACATCGAGAAGATGACGATTTTTTCGTTCGGCCACCCCGTTTTGCTGAGGGGTATACGCACAGGAAGTTTGATGGATGACACCAAAGTCTGTGCAGAGATCGGAGAAGGCACGACCCGTATACTCCCGAGCATTATCAGTGCGAATGACTTTGAGAGGAGTGGCGAACTGCGTACGCATCTCAAGTAAAAAGGCACGAAAGACAGAGGGAAGTTCAGTGCGATCATGTAGGAAATAGAGCCACGTGGTACGGGAGTAATCGTCAATGAACGTGACAAAATACCGAAAGCCAAAAATACTAGGGAGCCGATAAGGACCCCAAATATCAGAATGAACTAACGACAAGGGAGTAGTACTCCTGGTACAGGCAGGGGGGAAAGAGGAACGGTGTTGTTTGCCGTAGACACAAGATTCACAGGAGAACTCTTGTAAAGAGATATCAGGAAGAGCCCGCTTGAGAATCGAAAGGGGAGCATGTCCAAGGCGGCAATGTCAATCAACAGTAGAGATGGTGGAGAGAAGAGTTGGTGGGATATCCAAGATGTACAACCCATTCACCAGCTGCCCCTGACCAATGGTACTCCGGGTGCGGCGATCCTGCATAAGAAAAGAAGAGGGTGAAAATGTAATACAACAGTCAAGGTCGTGTGTGAGACGACTAACTGATAATAAATTGAAGGGAGAACCCGGAACGTGAAGAACCGAGGAAAGAGAAAGGGTTGGCGTAAGCTGAAGATCAGCGGAGCCAAAGACAGGGAGGGTGTCACCGTTGGCCACAGTGATGCGAGCAGGATGAGGCATTTGGAGATATACTGGGGGCTTCTGAGAGGAGATATGGTGAGTAGCGCCAGAATCAACGATCCAACAAGGATGATGAGAGAGGCAGGTGATACCCTCCGTAGAGAAGGACACAACAGAGGTGACAGCTGAAGCAGCAGGCGCCATGCGGTGACAGAGACGAGGCCGGGCGACTAGCAGAAGGGAGGCCGGCAGCGAGCAGGAACAGTCCGCGGCGGACTGGAGGCGGTTGAGACGAGTAGGGCAGACCGCAGCGGGTAGAGAGAGGCCGCGCGGACAGAGACAGGCCGCAGCGGACAAAGAAGGAGGCCGCGACGAGTAGGGAGGCCGCGGCGGACAGAAAAGAGGCCGCAGGCAAGACAGGCTGCGATCAAGCAAAGAGCGCAGGAGCGGGCTGACGAGAGGCCGCGACTAGGAGAGAGGCCGCAGCGGACGGGTAAGAAGGTGGTCCCACGGAGAGAGGCCGCAGCGGACGGGTAAGAAGGTGGTCCCACGGAGAGAGAAAAGGTTATAAAAGAGAGCGTCCGCAAGAGTCCGCGAGGGAGCGCGCAACGGACAAGAGGAGAGTCCGCGGCGGACAGAGAAGGAGTCCGCAAGAGATTGCGGATAGAGAGAGTCCGCGGGAGTGCAGTTGGGTGAGAGCAGAGCTGGATAAGTTCGCGACAGAGGCCGCGGCGAACTGGGGGCAGGGAGCGGCAGCGGACAGGAGCAGTCCGCAAGAGGTCGCGGCGAACTGGGGCAGGTCGCGGCAGAGGTCGCGGCAGAGGTCGCGGCGAACTGTGGGCAGGTCGCTGGAAGAGAAGCACAGTGGATACAAGCAGAGCCCGCAGCGGACAGGAGCAGTCCGCAAGAGAAGGCGGAGAGAGAGAGTCCGCGAGCACAGAGGCTCGAGCGGACAGAAAAAAGAGCGAGCTAGAGGGAGCAGTCCGCGAGCAAAGAGGCTCGAGCGGACACAAACAGAGCCCGCAGCGGACAGGAATGATCGTCCGGAGCGGATAGAGAGAGGTGGGCCCCACGAGTCAGAGCAGAAGATGGCTATAAGAAGCCTGATGAGGGTGGAACCACGGAGGGAGAGAAGAGGAGCGGAATCAGAAGGGCAGTCCGCACGAGACCGGAGCGGATGCAGGAAGGCAGTCCGCACGAGACCGGAGCGGACAGAAATGCAGTCCGCAGGGTAGCCGGGCGGACAGAAGCAGAGGGGCAGTCCGCAGGAGACCGGGCGGACAGAAAAGGGGCAGTCCGCGGCTAGACGCAACCTGGCTCTGATACCATGTAGAAATGGAGAAAGCCAACCTTGTATATATGTTCACTTGGTAATAGTTACAAGTATACATACCCTTATATAGGAGAAGAAGGAAGGAAAAATCCTAATACATGATGTGGGACTAATACAAGAGAGAGAAAAAAATAAAGAACAACATGGGCCCTTAAATGGGCTTTTCTAACAAACACAAATACTGAATTCGCACTCAACACTTTTTCTATCTAAAGCAACCAAGTAAGCCCGCATGACAACATCTCCATCTATGTCAAATTGTGCATAATAAGAACCCTGCATCCAAATCTTAAATGATCTCTGGCAGAGCCCTAATCAACTTACCTATTTCAAACAATTCAAACCCCATCATTGTACCATTAAAGCTACAAATCTCGTGACCTATAAAAAAATTATGCTAAAATTTCTCTCAGAAAGCAAAAGAAGAAATTTGATTCAGCCCACAACTTCCAATTAGCTCTTTCTCCATCCCTATCTTCTTCTTACCTGCGCTTGTTCTTGCTCCCAACCAACAATGTCAGGTAAAACAGAGCCCTGAAAAAGAACCCCCACGCCAGCGTCACCACCAAACAGCTCCACTTACTCAGATCAGGCACCACCTACTGCTTCAGTATCCCGGTGCCCGTCGTGATGCGACTTGAAAGAAGAAGCTCTGGAGATCTCGGCCTTGGATCTACATCTCGCCGGGATAACCGAGTTTCGGCAATGGATAAAGTAGAGAGAGCTTGATGGTGGTCGGATCTTGGAGGTGAAGGAGGTTGCCGACCTTGGTTTGCTGTGGGAGTTGCCGGAGAGGGGAGAGCTCTGTCATGGCTGTAGAGAGAGAGAAACGTCGGTGAGAGAGAGAGGGAGATGAGGCTTGACGGTCGGCAGTGATCACAGAAGCGGGTTGCAGCCAACGGCGTGCTGCAGCGTCGGTGGCAGGGGTCGGTGGCAAGGTTGCCTTTTAATGAGAACTTTGGGTGTGGCTTTTCCTATAGCTATTTTCAAAATGACTTTTTATTCTACAGCTGGAGCTAGGCTCCTTCTGAGCCTTAAAAATAACAATACCTCCACCTTGTATATGGGATACAAGCTAGCCCTGCAAACCCAAAACGCTTGAATGGTCCTCACAAGCTTTGTTTGTGATTTCGCGGCGTCCCCTCCCCCCATGCTCAACGCCATGCCGACACTTGGGAATGATGTGGGGCCGCGCCAGTATAAATATTGTTGACGAAATATAACTTTGTCCCCGAGATCAAGTAGGTGAAATTGAACATGCAGCTCATCAGTGTTTATGCTATGCGGGTGGACCAAAACTGGAGAAGCCATGGAATGTCCTGGTTAAGAAGATGAGGATCCAGGACGGACTTGGTTTCGTGGGCGCAACTTGTGCCAGTTGCGAGTTCCTCTGCTCTGAGCATACTAGCATAGCCCCATGGACACCGAGGATTGGGGGTGACCATGAAGCTTGACAAGACTATTTTATCACCAGCTGCAGAATTCATGTTCCAGCTGAAGCTTATTCGCATAACAACTCATATGATCTTGGTCGCAATAAGTTGAACTTGAGGCAATACAGAGATTCGCCTCCGTCGGACAAACTGGAGGCTAAAAATACAAATTTCCAACTACCCGGTAATGTAATGAACAATCTTTGTTGGCGGACAACCGTAAGAGATCTAAAAGAAGCAGCTCGTGATGGCCGACTTGTAAGAAGTGTTCTAAGAAAATTTTCCCCAAGGAAGCAAGGTTGAGCAATGTTATATGGTTGATCACATGCAAAATAACTCAAGTATATCTCGAGGCTGCGGTTGAGGACCCCCTTCTGACCATTCGTCAGAAGATGGTCCTCATAACTCAAATAAAGATGATATGGACCCCGAATGAGATCGCGTGTCCGGTCAAGTGAGGGAGAAGTCGTGGAGGAGATTGGATATGACGACCCAGGGATGACCTAGGATCGACCCACTCTGGATCACATTGGATCACTGTGGTCTCACCTGACATCGTCCGGGCTGTAACCCAAGCACACAAACCCTTTCCATCCACAGGCGGTCACATCCCCCTTTTGATGAGGGGAACTCGATAGTTAAGTGGACAACAAAGGGATTTCCCATGAGGTCATCCATCCCAGTACTACTATAGCCCAAGCACGCCTAACAATGGACTTTCTCCACTCATCACCAATTTGTTGCCCACCAATGCTTCAACTGCTCGCGGATTGTTGGAGCCACAATGCTTCAACTGCTCGCATATCACCAGTTCGTGGCCCACCACAAGAAGTGTCCATTTGGTCAGACACAAATTGAATACTTAGGACACATTATCTCTGTCGAGGGGTTGGCCATGGACCCCACCAAGGTTGACATTGTCCTACATTATACGACTTCGACAAGCATCAAAGCAGTGCACGAATTCATGGGTCTCACGAGAAAATACCGACATTTCATACACAACTATAGGGTGTTGGCACGCCCTCTAAACCGACCTCCTCAAGAAGGGGGTACCGTTTGCCCGACAGCACAGGAGGCCATCCACGGTTTACGACGCGCTCTCGTCTCTGCCCTGGTCCTCGAAATGATGAATTTTTTTGAGCCATTCATCGTTGAGTGTGATGCCTCCGGGAAGCGGTCGACGCGGTCCTCATACCGGGGGACGCCCATCTCCTATTTCAGTAAGGCTTTTACCAACCTGCGAGAGACGACATCAGTATATGACAGCGAGCTCCGTACACTTGTTTTCGCCATTCAGCACCGTCGATCTTATCTTCTTGTCCGACCCTTCGCGGTACATACAGATCACCACAGCCTGCACCATTTGTGCAGTCGGAAGATCACGAACCCCACGCAGCAGCTCTATATTGCCAAACTCCACGGATACCAATTCTCCGTCGAATACAAGATGTGGAGCATGAACACCGCAGCAGACGTTACGTCCCACAAGGAGCATGTCGAAACCTTGGTGGCAATCACACGTGCATGGTGGAGGGATGCAGGTTTCCCCCAGGTAAATGTACGGGGGGACCCCCACTCTCAACCAGGATACAAGATTTATGGGGAGAACCGAGATCCCACCTTCCACCTGATAGGAGATCAGCTTTACTATCATGATCGTCTTGTGGTCGCGGAATCATCATCTTAGATCCCCCGCCTGCTCCACAAGTTTCATGCTACATCGACGGCGGGCCATTCTGGTGCCTATCCTATGTACCGAATACTTAATGCAATCTTGTACTGGAGGGGCATGTTGTAGATCGTGCCGTAGTTTGTGGCTAACTGTTTGGCATGCCAGAAGGCCAAGCAGCAGACTCTCACATCGACCAGTCTGCTCCATCCCCTACCCGTGCCCGATCTCGTCTTGGAAGTTATAGGCATGAACTTCATCACCCGCCTACCCAGTTCTAAGGGTTAGGATTGCCTTCTCGTTGTGTTGAACTGTCTGTCTAAGTACAGGAATTTCATACCTATTCGACATCTCAACATCGAAAATTCAGATGCAAGGATCTTCATTGGGGAGGCGGTCCGCCTCCACGATTTTCCTTGCTCCATTGTTAGCGTCCGCGATTTCATTATTCGTGAGATCCTTCTGGCAAGAGTTGTTCCGTCTACAAGGCAACAAGTTGCAGTTCAGCAACGCGTACCACCCGCAAACAGACGGGCAGACAGAGGTACTCAACCGTTACGTGGGAACGTATTTGCGTTGTTTTGCAACTGAGCAGCCCTGACAGTGGACTCAGTGCAACGCATAGGCCGAACTATAGTACAATACGTCCTATCAATCTGCCACGGGCGTCACCCCCTTCCAAGCAGTCTACGGGCGTCCACCACCACCAATATTGTGCGCCCTATCTGTAGAATGTCAAGTACAAGTCCTGGATACCGACCTATAGGACCGAAATGAGGGCTTCCACCAACTGAAGCACCATCTTGCACGTGCCCAGCAACGAATGACCCAGTAGGCCAATCATCACCTCCGCGCGCTGATACTCTCGTCGGGCAAGAAGGTGTGTGTAAAACTGCGACCACACAGGCAAAGCACCTTGACCGTGCGTATACATCCCAAACTCTCTGTCTGATATTTTAGTCCATTCCTGATCTTAGAAAAAAATTGGGGACGTGACCTACCGCCTGCAACTATCCTCTGACATTTGTGTTCACCCAGTTTTCCACGTCTCACAACTGAAGAAGGCATTGTGGGAGCGTCCCCTCTAGGATACATTACCGGATGAAATATCGGTTGATTCGATTCCTCGGTACGAGCCGACTGCAGTTTAAAGATCACGAACAGAAGACATTCAAGGGCATCCAGTGCGACAAGTTTTCACTTAGTGGAAGGATCAACTAGACGAGGATGCCACATAAAACCTGGTGGAGGAGATCAAGAACTAGTTTCCGGATTTCAACTTTAAGGACAAGGTTTGTTGTGGAACTCAGGGATGTTGATACGAGTGCAAAAGACCCCCAATCATTGATAAGTACAATGCACCGGTGAACGAGGCGCACACGGGATCTGGGCGCGGCTTGAGGATGGGATGAGGGAACCCTAATGACTTTATTTCTTTCCGTTATTTCGTTTGATGCGTTTTTCCTTGTGGAGGGGCTGTTTTCTCCCTATGTTTTGGACCCTCCTATATATATGGGGAGGTGTCATTTCTTTGGACTTATGCTTGTATTATCTCGGAGTTAATGAAATTGGAGGGGAATACGAGCCAGCGCATCCCTCTTGCCTTAACCATCCACTAGTAACATAATCATAAAATTATAATCTTCAAAGCTACTACTGATGATAAAATCGTGTGCAATAAGCAAGCCTACAAATGTTGATTGATGAATATCTTCTCTACAAGAAAACCAACATTTATGCCAAGATATGTAGAAAGATTATTACCTTCACAATTTGCCAGTCAAATATTTTTTTTCCATTCAAAGAGAATTAGTGTCGCTTATCCCTATGGCATGTAGCAAGCAAGAATTTTTCCTCGACTCCTTCGTGGCTTTCTTTACCATTATTCTCTTGGAAATATATCAAATTGTGTTTCCCTACAGTTTCCCCACATTCCCTTATGAATGAGTACAAACCCAAAATACTAAAATATCCTTCATATGTTTGATAGTAATCCCCACTTCCAGGAGAAATTTTTGGAACAAGGATCTGTTTTCAAATGCAAGTCCGAGTAAAATCAGAGCGTGACACATGTCAAAATCTCATAAAACCGATAATTTGTGGATTTTCTTCTCTTAAGCACACGCTAGAAATTTTTGATTTCGCGCTAGAACTTTTTGATCTCCCAGGAGATCAAAAAGGAGATCATTTTTGATCTCTCGGGAGTTCTTTTTTGATCTCCCGGGAGATCTTTTTTGATCTCCCGCGAGATCAAGCCGGGAGATTATTTTTGATCCAGAATTTTTTGATCCAAAGAATTTTGAGAAATTTTTGATCTTCTCGGAGATTTCTTGGGAGATGAAAATTTTTGAGAAGAAATGACGGTAGTAGCCACTCAAAGAATCTCATCCTCTCCAACAACCGTACAATTGCCTAAGTTGTCTTCTACTTCATCTCATCCAGTACATGCCACTCAAAGAATCTCAAACTGAGTATCCCCATACTTCCGGGTCCTGTTCTCTCCGCTAGTAGCCAGTTGAGCCTCTGTTAACCTACCCGACCTGATTTCCCCTTCCAGTCCACATACTCAAACCAGCCAACTTGTTTGAGCATACCCTGCCCTTCAAATAGCGATTCACATTAATTCCAGCATCTATTATGGACCAGTCACTGCATTTATGAGCATATGGTACACCTCTCTACTCATTCTATTGCTGATTTACTGCTATTATCGTTTTATACAACTTTCAGAGCATATTTGCCTAAATTACCAAAGAACCTGTTTGTCGTTAATTTTCAAAACCTCGTGTTCTTCATTTGTTTATGTTGGAGAAATAGGATATATTGTAAAGGCCCATTAATTTGGCACATTTGTATTCTCTCTTACTTTAGTCCCACATCTCTTGTATATGACTGTTCTCCTCTCTCCTCTCCTATATATATGTTCTCATACTTGCTTTTAATATATGAAAAAGTGTTCATAAGGTTTGGGGTTTTTTCTCTACATGGTATCAGAGCCAGCGGTCCTGTACCTGCGGTTTCCATTTTTTTAACCGCCCAGTCCGTCATCCCTTCTCTCCTGCGGACTGCCTGTCTATCCGCTCCGCTATCCTACGGCCTGTTTCTCCTATCCGCTATCCCTTCCGCTCTCCTGCGGCCTGCCTGTCTTTCCGCGGCTTCTGCGGACTGCCTCTCTGCGTCCGCTTCTCCTCTCTCTCCGTGGTTCCCCCCCCCCTCTCAGGCTTCTTATAGTCATCTTCTGCTCTGTCCCGTGGGTCCCGCCTCTCTTGTCCGCTGCGGCTGCTCCTCCTGTCCGCTGCGTGTTTCCCTTCTCCCTTGCTACTTGGGTTCTTCTTCCTCGCGGTCTCTTCTTTTGTCCTCCCGAGCTTCTTTCCTCGCGGACTTCTCCTTCCCGTTTCCTCTTGGTGCTTGAGTTCTACTCGCGCCAGTCTCCTTGCGGACTGCTCTTGTCCTAACCGCAGCGGGCTCCTCTCTCTTGCGGACCGGTCTCCTGTCTGCTGCGTGATCCTGCCTCAGTCCGCCACGGGTTCCTGCGGACTGTTCTCTGCTATAGTCCGCTGCGGCCTGCTCAGCCCGCTGTGTGGGCTGTCCTCCTGTCCGCTGCGATCTCTGCTTTCTACTTCAATCCGCTGCGGCCTGCTCATTGCTCCTATCCGCTGCGGTCTCTTTGCTCGCTGACTGCTCCGTCTGCTGTCTTTCTTCAATCGGCGAGCTCCCTTCCTGCACTTGCGGCCTCCCCTCTCTCCTCGCTGCCGACTACTCTGGTTCTCGCTGCGGCCTCGGCTTCTTGCCGGTTCTTATCACTGGTCGCTAGTCGCTGGTTCTCACTCCGTTACTGGTCCCGGTTGCGGCTTGGTCTTTCCTCTGCTTGGTACTCCTGCTGCGGCCTCTGCGGCCTGGTCTCTTCTCTGCTTGGTGCTCCTGCTGCGGCCTCTGCGGCCTGGTCTTTGGCGACCCGTATCAGGATGTGTGCCTCTTCCGCGCTGATCGCCCCACCACTGGGCTCTGTGGTGTCTATCTCTGATAGCGGGAGCTCCTCTCTTGTACACAGTTCCTCATGGATTTTGGACTCCGGTGTGACACACTACATTACCCCACTACAGCCTCCGCAATACCTGGCCTCTGTGCATCCTAAGTTCATCACTGTTGCAAATGGGGATACCACTCCAGTCTCTGGATCCGCTGACATCCCTCTTACTCCCTCTATTACCCTTCGATCTGTTCTTCATGTTTCAGGCTCTCCTTTTAATCTTCTCTCTATTAGTCGTCTCATTCACGACCTTAATTGTGACATAACCTTCTCTTCAACCTCTTGTGTTGTGCAGGATCGCAGGACGCGGACAATCCTCGGTACTGGGCGGTTGTCCAATGGGCTCTACATTTTTGTTTCCTCTTCTCCCACCGCTCTCTCCACCATCTCTTCTGTTGACTGGCATCGTCGTCTTGGGTATGCTCCTCTTCTCATTCTCCAGAAAGTTCTTCCTGATGTTTCCCTTTCTGAGTTTCGGTGTGAGTCTTACATTTATGGCAAACAACATCGTGTCTCCTTTTCCTCACCTAGTACTCGGTGCGATGCCCCCTTCTCCTTAGTCCATTCTGATATTTGGGGGCCCTATAAGCTCCCGAGTGTTTTTGGCTATCGATATTTTGTCGCATTTATCGATGACTACTCCCGTGTTACCTGGTTATATTTATTTCGGGATCGTACTGAACTTCCCTCGACTTTTCGTGCCTTTCTGGTCGAGATTCGTACTCAGTTTTTTACCTGCGTCAAAATTCTTCGTACCGATAATGTGCGCGAGTATACGGGCCGCACCTTCTCCAATATCTGCACATAGTTTGGTATTGTCCATCAGACCTCGTGTGTCTATACTCCTCAACAGAACGGCATCGTCGCGCGGAAAAATCGGCACCTTCTCGTGGTCGCCAGCTCTATCATGTTTCAGATGCAGGTTCCGCCTTTCTATTGGAACTTTGTCGTCTCTACTGTCTGTCATCTCATCAACCGCATGTCTTCCTCCACCTTGAACTTCGTGGCTCCTATCACTCTTCTCTTTCCTTCACAGACTCTGTTCTCTCTCGCGCCCAGAGTCTTTGGGTGCACATGCTATGTTCATAACCTGGCTCCGCCCACTGACAAGCTCGCTCCCCGAGCAACCAAGATGATGTTTGTTGGCTACTCTCGCACCCAAAAAGGATATGTTTGATATTCTCCTGCCGACGGTAAACTAATCATCTCTGCTGATGTCACTTTTTGGGAAGATCAACCCTTCCATACCATCTCTACAGATCCGTTTCTTCCTCCTCCTATAATTCGGCCTGTGGTGCCTGTTACCTCTCCTTCTCCCCCTCTACTTCTAACACCTACCCCCCGCCAATCCGCCCTACGCCGCCTATCATCCAGGTGTACTCTCGTCGCCCTCCGAGCTCTCATGCCCTGCCACGGCCGCCCTCTACCGACGTGCTTTCGCGGCCTGCTGATCCGGCGCCTCTCTCCACAGCTCATCCCATGATGAATTATGTCTCGCTACATCGTATGTCCCCGACCCTTCACACATTTGCTACTTCATTGTCCTTTATTTCTGTCCCTACTTCTGTGCAGGAGGCTTTGCAACATCCAGGCTGGCGTGCTACCATGAATGAAGAAATGCGCGCCCTTTGGGCCAATCAGACCTGGGTTCTGGTCCCTCTACCACCTGGCCAAACTACAGTTAGTTGCAAATGGGTCTTTGTTATCAAGCATGCTTTTGATGGGACGGTTGACCGTCTTAAGGCCAGACTGGTGGCTCGTGGCTTTACTCAACAACACAGTCTCGACTATGAGGAAACCTTCTCTCCGGTCGCCAAGCTCAACACGGTTCGTGTCCTCTCTGTCGTTGTGCATCGTCGGTGGCCCTTGCACCAACTTGATATCAAGAATGCGTTTCTCAATAGCGACCTACAAGAAATCGTCTATATGCAACAACCTCTCGGGTTTGAGACTACAGGGGAGTCCAGGGTTTGTCATCTTAAGAGATCTATCTATGGTCTCAAACAATACCCTCGGGTATGGTTTGATAAGTTCAGCAAAGCTGTTCAGGCAGTTGATTTTAATCGGAGCTCGACAGACTTCTCTCTGTTCACTTGACATAAAACAACAGACATGATTCTCTTTTTGGTATATGTTGATGACATCCTAATCACAAGCGATGACTCAAAAGGGATACTAGAGGTCAAACAACATCTTTGCTCTGTTTTCCAAACAAAAGATCTAGGAAACCTTCGATACTTCCTTGGCCTTGAAATCGCAAGACGTCCTGATGGACTTGTCCTATCCCAACAGAAGTACTGCCTTGACCTTCTCCGTGATGCTGGCTACTCCGGGTGTAAACCTGTGGACACACCGATGGATGCCAATCACAAGCTATGTTCTCATGGGTCCGACTCTGATGGTATGCTTTCAAACCCTGAGCATTATCGACGTCTTGTAGAAAAACTGATATATCTGACAGTTACAAGACCTGGCATCTCATTTGCTGTCGGAGTAGTCAGTCGGTATATGCATGCTACTCGAGGCTCTCATTTACAAGTCGTGGAACGGATCCTCAGATACCTGAAGACTGCACCAGGACAAGGGTTGGTATATAAACCATCTTCTTCTCTATCTCTTGTTGCATATTCTGATGCGCACTATGCGGGCTCCCTGGATGATTGACGCTCTACTACGGGTTTTTGTACCTACTTTGGAGGGAATCTCATTACTTGGCGCAGCAAGAAACAATCTGTTGTCGCTCTTTCTTCTGCTGAAGCTGAGTATCGTGCAATGGCCGCCGTTGTTTCTGAACTCACCTGGCTTGAGGCTCTTCCTGGGGATCTAGGAGTCACCTTGTCCTCGTCACCAGTTCTACTTTGCGATAGTCAGGCCGCAATCCATATTGCAAAGAACTCAGTTATTCATGAAAGGACCAAACACATTAAAGTTGATTGTCACTTCATCCGTGAAAAGGTTCAGTTAAATAAATTAGAGCTAGAGCATGTTACCGCTTCTAAGCAAGTTGTTGACATCCTCACTAAGGCATTGCCCCGGCATTTGTACCATCGGTTCTTATCCAAGCTTGGTGCCTACGATTTGTATGCTCCAGCTTGCAGGGGAGTGTTAGAGAAATAGGATATATTGTAAAGGCCCATTAATTTGGCCCATTTGTATTCTCTCCTACTTTAGTCCCACATCTCTTGTATAGGACTCTTCTCCTCTCTCCTCTCCTATATATATGTTCTCATACTTGCTTTTAATATATGAAAAAGTGTTCATAAGGTTTGAGGTCTTTTCTCTACAGTTTACATATTATGTCCATGGAATATTAAACGTATTAATCATTGTTTGAACATTAACTATTTGTGTATTTACGAACCCTAGGCCGATTACCGAATGGTGTTAACCGCGGAAATCTAATTTGTGTCACTTAATTTAAAATAGTTCACAAACTTAGGCTCCGTTTGGGGGGACTTATTTTCACCGGTCAAGCGGTTACGACCGCATGACCCGGGCCATAATTAAGGTTCGATTCATACGGTCGTAACCGCTTGACCGGTGAAAATAAATCCTTCCAAACGAAGCCTTAGTTTAATGTTAAAATTTCTTATTTTCGGCTATGAAAATCCAGGCACTAACCTTTGTAAACATATATGTAGTGCATTGGAAAAAGAATTCAGAAGCTGTACCTTGTAATGTAACAACTCCTGTTGACCAGAGGGTGTGTAGCGGCAAAGAACTTTGTCGCTATAGAATGCCAGCCTTAATGAAGAGAGGTATAGTGTCCCTATTACAGGGCCAGTAGACGTTGAAAGATAACAAGCGAAGGTTTTTCGAAGTTTTTCCCCGGTATAAATACCAAAATTCTGCTGAAAAACTCTCTCATTACCCCCTTCTGCAAAGACCTTTGTTCCTTGAGCAAGTCTAGCCATTGCTGCATCTGTGATGCTAGGGCCTGTTTTGACTACATGAAAATAAAACTGCAAATGAGTAAAAACTCTTCATGGTATACAAGTTGCCCATACAAAAAATTTATCATATTCACCCAATCTATCTTGAAAACTCGAGAAATGCAACTGGATGCAAAATCTATTTTTAAAATATATGAAGGAATTTTAATAATGAACTTTAGGTTGCCATATTAAACTACCCAAAACTGCGATCTTAACGTACTTTGAATGTGTATGTTTTGGTTTCTCATTGTTCAAGTTTCATTTTCAATTTCATGGAAAAGGTCTATGCTTATTTGGGAAGGGGTGGATCTTGTTGTAGGTACATCAAAGGGATTCTCTTAAAAATGCAAATTTCAAGCAGACATAAATACATAATATAGACAAGAAACTGTCTTTGAAAAGCTTTTTCTGTCCGAACAGAGAGAAAACCGTTTCTTATTGTAGAAATGGAGAAAGCCAACCTTGTATATATGTCCACTTGGTACAAATACAATTAATGAGAACATATATATAGATGAGAGAAAGAGAGAGGAAAGTCCTATACACAATGTGGGACTAAAGAGAGGATGTCGGCAACTTGATCAAACTAGAACAAGGTACTTGATAAGGCCTTTGTGAGGATGTCGGCAACTTGATCAGTTCCTGAAACATGCTTCAATTCAAGTTTCTTCAATTGAACCTTCTCACGAACAAAGTGACAGTCAACTTCGATATGTTTTGTGCGCTCATGAAACACCGGATTCTTTGAGATGTGTATGGCGGCTTGACTATCACAAAATAGAACAGCAGAGGAGGGGAGTTTTACTCCCAGGTCAGTAAGGAGACTTTCAAGCCATGTGAGTTCTGAGACAACCGAGGCCATCGATCGGTATTCAGCTTCTGCAGAGGAACGGACTACCACAGCTTGTTTCTTACTCTTCCACGTAATAAGATGACCACCAAAATAAGTACAGAACCCACTAGTTGACCTTCGATCGTCCAGGGAACCCGCATAGTCGGCATCAGAATAGGCAACCAATGCGGGAGCAGAGTCGGAGGTTTTGTAAACCAGCCCTTGACCCGGAGCTCCCTTAAGGTATCGAAGAATCCGTTCAACCGCTTGGAGATGAGAAGCCCGGGGGCATGCATGAACCGACTGACAACCCCAACTGCAAACGATATATCCGGCCTTGTGACTGTTAGATAGATCAACTTGCCCACAAGGCGTCGATAGTATTCCGGGTTCGGAAGTAGCAAATCGTCATCCGAAGCATGAGCGCATAGTTTGTGATTTGCCTCCATCGGGGTACAAGCTGGCTTGCAACCAGACTGACCAGCATCTTTGAGAAGATCGAGACAGTACTTTCGTTGGGAGAGCACCAACCCGTCCGGCCGCCGGGCGATCTCGAGACCAAGGAAGTAGCAAAGTTTCCCCAGGTCTTTAGTCTGAAAAACAGTGCTCAGATGTTGTTTGACGTCTTGAATCCCCTTTGAGTCATCCCCAGTGAGAAGGATGTCATCAACATAAACCAGCAGAAGGACGGTGCCAGTGGCCCGGTGTCGGGTAAAAAGGGAGAAATCTGCAGAACTCCGAGTGAACCCCATGTCCCGAACCACCTTGCTAAACTTATCAAACCACGCCCGAGGGGACTGTTTGAGACCATAAATTGACTTTTTGAGAAGACATACCCGAGACTCCCCCGTGGTCTCAAACCCGGGCGGTTGGCGCATGTAGACGGTTTCCTGAAGGTCGCCATTCAAAAAGGCGTTCTTGATATCGAGCTGATGAAGGGGCCAGTGGCGGTGCACCGCGACGGAGAGAAGAACGCGGACAGTGTTAAGCTTGGCCACCGGAGAGAAGGTTTCCTCATAGTCGAGGCCCTCCTGTTGTGTGAAGCCACGGGCCACAAGACGGGCCTTCAGTCGGGCAATAGTTCCATCTGGAGCATGCTTGATGACGAACACCCATTTACACCCAACAGGGTGCTGACCGGGAGGTAAGGGAACCAAGACCCAGGTCTGGTTGGCCCAGAGGGCCGTCATTTCTTCGTCCATGGCAGCCCGCCAGCCAGGATGGTGAAACGCCTTCTGCAAAGAGTTAGGGACCGAAACAGAGGATAATGAGGTGGCAAAGTGAAGAAGAGAGGGAGAGAGGCGATGGAGAGAGACGTAATTCGCCATTGGATGAGCGGTAGAGACGGGAGCCGGAGCAGCAGGGAGCAGAGCACCAGAGGGCGAAGCCGACTGCAGAGGGGCAACAGGATGAGGAGATTGACGAGAATAGATCCGGATAACCGGTGGTGGTGGACGGACAGGAGGTATGGAAGGCAGAGAGGATGAGGAGTGAGGAGCAGGAATGGCAGGACGAACGACGGGATCTGAACTCAGAGCGATATCTAGAGCAGGGAAGAATGGAATATCTTCACGGAAAGTCACGTAAGCCGAGACAGTAACCTTGCGGGTAGCAGGCGAATAACATACATAACCCTTCTGAGTGCGTGAGTACCCCACAAAGATATGCTTGGTGGCACGAGGGTCCAATTTGTCCGTGGAGGGACCGAGGTGGTGAACGTAGCAGGTACACCCAAACACCCGTGGAGGAACGGAAAAGGCGGAGTTGTGGGAAAGAGGAGGCTGAACGGAGTAGCATACTGGAGGACGGAAGACGGGAGGCGGTTGATGAGAAAGCAAGCCGTGGAGAGCGCGTAGTTCCAGTATGGTTTGGGAACCTGCATTTGAAGCATAAGGGAGCGAGCGACATCAAGAAGGTGACGATTCTTGCGCTCGGCGACACCATTCTGTTGTGGAGTGTACGGACATGAGCTTTGGTGAAGAATGTCGAACTCAGAGCAGAGAGTGGCAAAGGTATGGCTGGTGTACTCCCGCGCATTGTCAGTACGAATAGTGCGAATAGGCGCAGAGAACTGAGTGCGAGTCTCAAATATGAAAGCCCAGAATACGCGGGGAAGTTCAGAGCGATCCCGAAAGAGATATAACCACGTCATGCGAGAGTAATCATCAATAAAAGTAAGAAAGTATCGATAGCCAGAAATACTAGTAAATTTGTACGGACCTCATATATCGGAGTGTACTAAAATAAAAGGAGCGGAGCTCCGAGTACAATGAGGAGGGAACGATGAACGGGGCTGTTTGCCCAAAATACATGTGTCGCAGCGAAAAGCAGGGAGAGTAACATCAGGAAGAGCCTTCCGGAGGACTGGAAGAGGAGCATGTCCCAGACGGCGATGCCAATCCGAAGAGGAGATAGAGGCGAGGACAGTGGGAGAGTCGTCAAGAAGATAGAGTCCATTCTGCAGCCGTCCTCTACCAATGATAGTCCGCGTCTGCTGATCCTGTATGAGAAAAGAAGAAGAAGCAAATGTCACGGAGTAATTAGAATCAGTAGTAAGGCGACCAACAGACAGTAAATTGAAAGGAGAGCCCGGAACATGTAGAGCCGAGCGCAGGAGGAGAGAAGAGGTGAGTGAAATATCAGCACATCCAGAGACTGGAACCGATGCCCCATTAGTGACAGTAATGTACTTCGGGTGAGGTGAAGACAAGTACTGAGGTGGCCTAACAGAGGTGATATGATGAGTTGCACCAAAATCAAGGATCCAGCGCGTGCCAGAGGATAGGCAGGCGATACCTTCATTGGAGATAGAGGCAGCAGAGGCAACTGAGGCAGGCGGACGGCTGAGCAGACCATGAAGATGCTGGAGCTGAAGACGAACCTCGTCGAGATCAGTACGAGGGGAAGCAGAGTCGGTAGTAGCAGCAGAGGCTTGCGGACGAGGAGGTCGGCCATGTTTGCGATAGCATGTGGCCTCAAGATGTCCATCTTTACCGCAGAACGAGCACTTAGGCTAGACCGGCCACCCCGACCCCGTCCGCGAGAGTCAGAGCGGCCGCCACGGGCAGAAAAGGGGAGAGGCAATAAGGGAGCTGGTGCCTGTTGAACAAGGGCCGGAGAAGGAAGTCCGGGCACATCCGGAGGCAGGGAGACTTTGAGAAGCATTGAGCACACATCGGAAAAAGATGGTGTAACGGTAGAGGAGAGGATGTGAGCCCGGACACTGTGAAGATGAGGCGGTACCCGGGCCATCATCATGGCGATACCCACAACTTCCTTTTGGGTTCGTTGAGCAGCAAGATCTAAAGTCGGAGGCTGATGGTGGATCCAAGCCTCAACCAGAGACCGGGCCTGAGCAACAAAGGACGTCAGGTCGGTTGCGCCACTGCTATCAAGGGCCTGGAGAGCAGTGATGATGTCATATAAATGGTGGAGACTATCTTTGCCAGAGTAGAGGGTGTGGAGCTCGTCCCACATGCCTTTGGCCGTCTCATGATACATGGTCAGGCGATAAGATTCGTCATCAAGAGAGTTGAGAAGCCAAGTCTGCACACGACCATCATTGCGTAACCATTCCTCAGTAGGGTTACCGATAACGGGCTGAGTCAAGTGATGAAGGAACCCCTTTGACTGCAGGACACGGCGAACCGAGTGTGCCCATTCCACAAAGATCTTCTTGCCAGTGAGAGAAATTGTAGTAGTCAGAAGCTCGTCTCGGACTTCCTGGAGAGAGGTCGGGCGTTCAGGAGGAGGAACTGCCGTGCCGACAGAGTCCGCAGATGTATACATGGGGGGCGACCTGGAGGAGAGGAAGCGGGAAGACAGCGGACTGGATGAGGCCGCGGCGAGCTGGAGGAGGCCGCGGCGGACTGGAGGAGGCCGCGGTGAGCACAGACACGCTCAGCAAGGAGCGGGCTATGAGAGGCCGCGGCGGATTGGATAGGCCGAGGCGGACTGGATCAGACCGCGGCGGACTGGATCAGACCGCGGCGGACTGTAGCGGGCTGAGAAGAGAGGACAAGCCGGGGAAGCACGGCACGTCGCGGGAACAAGAGAGCGACCGCAGCGGGCTGGACCAGTCCGCAAGACTGAAAAATCGCAGAGAGGCGAGCCTGCGGCGGACAGGGAAAAGAACTTGGCCGCCTGAAGAGGAAGGAGAGCAGCCGCAGGCAGGAGAGAAGTGCGGACAGAAGGAGGCCGCCGCGCTTACGGCGGACGAAAGAGAGCAAGAAGAGGAGGCGAATACCGAGTTCGCAGCGGACAGAAGGAGACCGCGGAGCTAGGGATCGAGTTCGCCGAGGTCGCGCCGGACAAGAAGAGGCCGCAGCGGACTATGGGAAGCAGTGGACCCCACAGGATCAGAGAGAGGGCTATAAAGATGGGCCTGAAGAGGAGGGAAGAGGAGGGAAGAGGAGTGGTTCCACGGGATGAGAGGAAGCGGTTTGGACAAGGGAGGCCGCAGGGGTGATGCGACTAGGAGGCGCGGACACACATATGCAGGCCGCAAAGACCGCAGGCCGCAGGGCGGATAGAAAAGGGAGTCCGCAGGAGTCCGGAACCTGGCTCTGATACCATGTAGAAATGGAGAAAGCCAACCTTGTATATATGTCCACTTGGTACAAATACAATGAATGAGTACATATATATAGATGAGAGAAAGAGAGAGGAAAGTCCTATACACAATGTGGGACTAAAGAGAGGAGAGAAAAACAATAAATGCTATACAAATAGGCCTAGTTTAAGTGGGCTTTTCCAACACTTATCAACTCAAATGCATTTCCAGCAATCTAAGATGGAAATTAGATGGGTAAATTTTTTGAATAAGTTGGCCGCGAGAAAAGAGTTTGGATGTAGAAAGGGATACTGATCTGATGTGAAATTGAACATATTTGATGATAGCGCCCTTGTTGATGATTACAGGAAACTAAGGTGTATCATTCTAAAATTCATATAAGATTGTGGACAGTATTGAATCCTCCCCCCCTAAATTAACTGAATCTGAAACTATGTTTTCTCCTCTGATCATAAAGGCCCCGTTTGGGGGGACTTATTTTCACCGGTCAAGCTGTTACGACCGCATGAACCGAACCTTAATTAAGGTCCGGTTCATGCGGTCGTAACCGCTTGACCGGTGAAAATAAGTCCCCCCAAATGAAGCCTAAGACAATCAAAATTGTGCATGATGTAATCGTCTGTACACCTTGATCGTCCAGATGATCATTTTAGGTAATGAACCGATGGTTGATATGTTTTGCTTCTTGTTTTGATCTTATAATCCATTTCCTCTCATGATTTGCTTCTCCACCTATTTTACTTCCTCTTGCTCTGTGAGGCTGAAGTAAGGGAGCATGGAGAATTGCTGGAGGAAAATTCTACAGTGAATGCCTGGAGATTTCCACCTTGGAGCTAGAAGATTCAAGTGTATTATCTCTATCCTCAAGCATTTATGGATTTCTCCTTTCACTTTTTATTGTGATTCCAAATTAAATTTTCTCCCACGATTTACTTCTCTCTCTGATTTTTGTAAAGGGGTCGACCACAACTTTGACTAAAATTTGGATTTTTTTATACTAACTAAAGGTTTCCCTGTAGTGGGATAAAAGCTTGAGTGTTGTTGTTGTAGCTTAAGGTTTCACTTTAATGATTTTGTGATACCAATTTATTTCTAATTCAAGAGCTTCAATATCCTAGCCAAGAATTTAAAGATTTAGAATCTAGAACTGTTGAAAGTGGGTCCGCCGACCATAGAAAGGTCAAGGACGACCATAGAAAGGTCAAGACCCGGGCCCACAGCCCGAATGCAGTCGGTGCACCCCAACCCGCTCTCCGTCTTGGATATAAACAGTGCGGCGGGTTGTTGAGGCCAGGAATCGATCCCAGGACCTCCTTTATAAGAGGATTTTATCTCCTCCTCTCATACCCAACTGAGCTTACGGTTTATATCCAAGGCGGAGAGCGGGTTGGGGTGCACCGACTGCAGTCGGGCTGTGGGCCCGGGTCTTGACCTTTCTATGGTCGGCCTTGACCTTTCTATGGTCGGCCTTGACCTTTCTATGGTCGGCAGGCCCACTTTCAACAAAAGTGCACTTTTGTTGAAAGTGGGCCCGCCGACCATAGAAAGGTCAAGACCCGGGCCCACAGCCCGACTGCAGTCGGTGCACCCCAACCTGCTCTTCGCCTTGGATATAAACCGTGCGGCGGGTTGTTGAGGCCGGGAATCGATCCCGGGACCTCCTTTATAAGAGGATTTTATCTCCTCCTCTCATACCCAACTGAGCTGCAGTGCAGTTGTGTATGAGAGGAGGAGATAAAATCCTCTTATAAAGGAGGTCCTGGGATCGAATCCCGGCCTCAACAACCCCCCGTACGGTTTATATCCAAGGCGGAGAGTGGGTTGGGGTGCACCGACTGCAGTCGGGCTGTGGGCCCGGGTCTTGACCTTTCTATGGTCGGCCTTGACCTTTCTATGGTCGTCGGGCCCACTTTCAACAAGAACTATTATAGATTCTTCTATCTGATTGATAACTATTGAGACATATTGACGCAGGACGAATCTATAGGCGGCGGATAATCGGTGCTCTAACCCTACATGGTATACAAAGCCCAACGGATTAATCACAAATTAGATAATAAGCATTAACATCCCACGCAAATAATTCAAAACAAGACAGAATAATTTATTAGGGCAAAGCAAGCTTAAGCTTTCCTCCGCGTGCAGTGTTAAAGCAAGAGCGTGCGGCGAATCAGTCCTTCCTGCAGTTAGAGATTAATCCAGTCACAAATAACTATAATGAATTGAACACTCGAGCAAACAAGTAATAATTCAAACAATAACAATGTTTTACAACTGCATACCAATACAAAAACATGTAATAATAGTAGATCTGAATGTTGGAGGGTTAAAACAGGGATTCTGATGGTTGGTGGGCCGGAACGGATAAGGGGAATGCTGGATGGTGATTAGGAGGGCTGGATCGCGGAGGGAAGTACCGGGATCTGGCTGAAAAGTCCAGATCTAGACTTATTTTGGGGGGAAAACGGCTTGGTTGTTGTTTAGAGGTGGCTGGAAGTTCCTGTGGGAGGGATTAAAGGCGGCAGCCGACTATGGAGTGGCTAGGGGGCGGCAGCCTGGCGGTGGGGTGGCCGGGAGGTGATCGGTGGGAGGGGATCTGGAGGTGGTTGCTGCTATCCGGGGGTTCACGAGGGGGTTGACTGTTTCAGAAAGATGGGAAGAAAGAGGAGGGGAGGCGGAATGGACCTGGGAGGAGGTGGGAGGAGGTGGGAGGCCGGATGTGGACTGGATGGGCGGGAAATGGACTATCGGCATGGTTTGGGTAACAAAGGGGGTGGCGGCCTGATGTGGTGGAGGCTGGAGAAAGGGGAAAACATATGGGGGCTGCTGTTTGCACAGGCTGGACAGCAAAAATAGGAAAGGTGGAGGGTGGGGGAAGAAAAATACAAGATACAAAGACCTTACCCAATGAGTCGTCACCAAAGGGTTCCACGGAGTCGGCACCGCGAAGGAGATCATCAGAATGAAGAGATTTCTTCTCCTAACATTCGACAATCAAGATGATGGCTGCCCTAACAACGTATATATAATAATTTGAAATTAGGGCACCCGGAATCAACGGTTACGATTGGTTGTTGGCCTCTCGGCCAAAACTACATTAAATAAAACTCCAAAAAAACTATATATGAAACTGATTCGCAATGCGAATCCGAACGCATCCATAGATTCAGAGCGTCGATCCGGGCACGCCATATATGGTAAGTATCCAAATCAACCCCAAATGGGCCCAAAACTCATCCTCCACTGCAAGTCCTCGTCTCTTCTCCGCATCAATCTCCCTGTCTTGAAAGAATTCATCTCCCGATGAATAGGGATCAGAATTCTCTCGTTGTATGCCAGGTAAAACTCGAAGAGCTCCACCAGAGGTCGTATAAGTGTCGTCGCTGGAAAAGTGTCTTTGTCAATCAACTCCTCCAAACTCAAAGCTTCCATCTCCGATGAATGAAGACGGTCGTACTGAAGTCGAAGTCTCGGTGCGAGTCGATCAAGCTCCGCTGATAGCATCCAAGTGTCGTCGGTGAAGAGTCATTCACGTCAGCGAACCAGGTAGTGACACACAAGACTGTCTGTAGAGGGGGCAAACTCATGCATAATGATCCCAGTGATAAGCTCATCTCTCAACACACTAGTAGAAGGATCCAGTGGGATCCGAGGTGCCAATGGTGAAGCTGTTGGGGACAGGATCCGGGGTAAGTGAGGGTCAGGGATGGGCTGAGCACAAGGCAAAGAATGTGGTGGCAAGGGCTCGGAGGTAGGCTGAGTAGTAGGTGATAAAAATGATGGTAATGGTTCGGGAGGGTCGCCAAGATGTGGGTCGGAATACTCGTGAGGTGCAAAGTATGGCGTCAGGTCCTCGACATTGAACACAGTATGGGTACCCATGCTCGCGGGGATGTCCAACTCAAACATTGGAAATAATATATTTATGGGACAATATATTATAATATATTGTAAGCAATATATTATATTGTCTAATTGACAATAACAATATATTGTATTGTTATTTGACAATAACAATATATTGACAATAATATTGTAATTTTTTTTTTGAAATATTTATAATATATATAACAAAAATACAAAAAAATTATTATGAGCTAGAGCCTAGAGGTGCAGCCGCACCTCTCAATATATTTTTCAATTCATTTACAATCGCTTGATTTGATTACAGCTGCACCTCTCAATCTATTTTTCAATTCATTTACAATCGCTTGATTGGATTACAGACGCACCTCTCAATCTTTCATATTAGAATCATTAGATGAATCTCAGCCACATGATCATGGGAGATCAGACGGAGCTCGATATTTTTGATCTGTAAGCCCTTATTCTCCTTCTTCTTCGCTCGCATCGCTTCGCATCGAAGGAGCCTCTTCTGTGGTTCTGCCCTAGCAACGAAATCAACTCTTCTGCGCAGGTGACACGATTAAAAATGAGTTTGCAAGGGCGACCAATGGTTCCACCTTCTTCGAAGGCCATATGTGGCATGTTCTTTGGCAATGCTCCCATATGTCTAGAATCAAAAATGTGGAAATGCACTTGTGGTTTGGAGCAGTATTGTTCACAATAAATCCTTTGAAAAAGCCATTATCAAAATCCAATCGGAATCAAAGTCCGACTGGATTCAGAAGAAAAGACATGTTCAATCATTGAAGGTGCAACATAACAACGTCAAGAGTATTGATGATAATGATGACTCTGGCTTGTCATTTTCCGAAGTTGCACTCAAACGACAGCGAAAGCAGCAGGAAATAACAACTTCATTGATACTAGGTTTCTGATGCCCACGTCGAATCATGTAGAACGGTTGTTCTCCATGAGAAAACAAATATTTTCGAAGACACGCCGAAGGTTACTACCACGTACTTTGGAAGCGTTGGTTTTCCTCAAACAAAATCGAGATTTGTGGAATTTGGCTTTGGTTTTTGTTGTCGTGAATAAAGAAACAATTGATGATGAAAACCAAAGTGACGAGGATGGGGAGTTGAACTTTTGAAATGTTATATTATATTGTTTGTTTGTAACTTTGAATATTGGATGATGAAACTTTTGAAATGCTATATTATATTATCTGTTTGAAACTTTTAAAAAAATTACAATACATTGTATTTGCATTTCTAGTATTTACAATACAATATATTGTATTCCTATCATTGCAATATCAATATATTGTATTGTTAGCATTACAATATCAATATATTATATTGTTTATTCTCAAAATTACAATACAATATCAGATAGTATTGTTCCAATCACTGGTCCAGCTCATAAGCATTTGTCCTGATGCGTCTCATGACTGAGTAGGGACTCATTCGCTAAATGCTCAAACTTTTAGCAAGCCTCGCACGGAACCTCACAACACAGATTCTCACCATCACCTACTCGCCTTCATGAAGTACATGTACTTGTCAATAAACATCCGCACGTGATTTACAAGATTTATTACCAATATGGAGTATTCGTCGGACCAACTCATGACACACATACAAACGATGAACAGACAACACAAAAAACTCATGCAAATGATGACGAAACGACTCAACAGACTCATGCAAATGATGCAAATGACACATGACTGACACAACATGCTCTAGAGCTGAGCATAATAATCGAAACTCGATAATCGCTCGTTAATCGCTCGAATTTTCAGCCGAACCGAAATCGAAATAAAATGATTCGAATCATTTTGACTCGAATCAAAATGACTCGAAATTAATTTCGAGTCGATTTTGAGCCAATCACGAGTCGCTCGATTTATGATTTCGAGCCGGCTCGAATTTAAATATTAAATAATAATAATTTTTTTTGAAAATCCGGCGCACTGGCGCAGGACCGGCGGATTCATTAATGTGCAACTGTGCACTGTCAGTCAGCAGTGAATCATTAATATTGGCAGTGGCGTAGTGCAGTATTTTCTCGATAATAGAAATCATTTATGGTTTTACAGCTTTTGAGTTTTGACAAATGCGCCCAGCGCCTTGCCTCCTTCAGAGTTCAGCCCTTCATCTTCTTCGCAAGGCAGGGACTTCTCCAGCTTTTCCCGACTTCTGAGTTCCTTCTCAACATTTCAAGTGTTCAACCGCAAGTCTGCAAGCATCTTCCTTCTCCTGCTGAAGGATTCCTCCGTCTCCAGCCCCCGGCGTCACGCCGTATTCCTGGACTTCAGATTTACAGCCTTTTTACGGCGACCTTGAACTGCAAGGTTGCGAGAACGCCGAGAAGCCAGCACGGAGGCAACACCACATTTCTTCCAGTTAGAACCAGATTTTGATTCTTTCCTTAGGCCTAGACAGCACAACCAACCTTCCTTTTTGATTCTCCAGTCATTAAGGTATGCATTTATTTATTTTTAGTCTCTCCATCTTCGATTTTCTTCCTTTTCTTCCTCCCTGCTTAAGGTTTCTTCCACCTGTCTTCCATTTTGATTTTCCCCCTTTTCTTCATGTTAGCTGCTGTGTAAGGTGTTAGATTAAGGCGTGAACGAGCTTGGTCTGATGTTTTGGGAAAGATTTAGAAACAGAGCATTTCTGTGTGACTTGCTAGAGAAGAAATGGATTAAGTGAAAACTGCAAAAAATAATTTATTTCTGTTTTAGGAATGATTTAGAAACATTAAATATGTGCAACACCTAAGACTGTAAAGACATCCCCCAACACATGATTCCTGAGTATTCATAATGTTTTGAGGACTGTACATATGAGAAAATTTTTGATGGGGGAGAATAAGTTCCATATCCACCCTCCAGACTTTTCATTAAATAACCTGCTCTAGCAATATTCAATTTCCATTAAACCCTCTCGGCCTCTCCCTAGCAATTTCTTATTTGTTATATCTGCTTTGAGATTTGTGCTTTGGAGCACAAATCACTGGATAGGATGCTTCTAATCAGCCTATTTTCATAATTTCAGTCAGTTTGTATCGTACCTTCTATTATTAATAATGAAAAAAGGAATTTATTTTTGAACTATCAGTATACTGGTGCAGGTTTAGTGTATTTTTTTGTTTAAATACAGCAACTTGATGCAGTTATTAACATTATTGATATAATAAGTTGTTGAAGATTAAGGCTCCGTTTGGCACGGTGGTGGCGTTCATGAACATGGGGGTTAAATTGTCATTCATTAACATCCATCTAAAGAACGGTGGTGGCGTTCATGAACGGTGGTGGCGTTCATGAACGGTGGTGGCGTTCATGAACGGTGGTGGCGTTCATGAACGGGGTGGCGTTCATGAACGGTGGTGGCGTTCATGAACGGTGGTGGCGTTCATGAACGGTGGTGGCGTTCATGAACGGTGGTGGCGTTCATGAACGGTGGTGGCGTTCATGAACGGTGGTGGCGTTCATGAACGGTGGTGGCGTTCATGAACGGTGGTGGCGTTCATGAACGGTGGTGGCGTTCATGAACGGTGGTGGCGTTCATGAACGGTGGTGGCGTCATGAACGGTGGTGGCGGTCATGAACGGTGGTGGCGGTCATGAACGGTGGTGGCGGTCATGAACGGTGGTGGCGGTCAAACGGATGATGTTTGTTAGGTGATCCTTAACGAATGATGGTTTTACCATGTGTTTACGACCGCCACACCGTGCCATTTTAGTTTTCTATTCTACAAATGTATCATTTTAGTTGGCTTCTAAATATGCTTGTTACTAAATTAGAGAATTGGTTTCTAAGAATTACCATGATCTTCCAACAAGAAATGTTTAAATTTCTATCATTGTTTATTTGAGTGATGGGATTGGGTCCTTGTTTATCTGCCAACCTTTTTTCAGTTTTGTATTAAACTATTACCTTCGGCTGCTCTAGTTAGAGTAGTTCACTATTTTTTGTGTTAGCTTTGATTGACATTTAATTCAAATTATGTTTTCTAATTTTTTTAACTATTATTTCTTTTTTCAGTGATCTTGCTAGTGAGGGCATATTTGATATAATTAATGATCGGGTATAACTATGCTCTCGTTGATGTTAGTGTGTATATGTTTCATTTGGTATTATCAGCTGAGATGCTGAATTAATTGTTTAATTTATTTTGATGATCCAGGACAGATCCTTATACTCTTTCTTAATCAAGATTCCAATATTGTGGTATAACTATACTCTTGGTGTTCTATCTTCAATTATTGTGGTATAACTATACTCGTTGTTGACACGGACTTGAAGCTCGAACTTGGTAATTGATTCTGAACCAACAAAGCTCATTTATTCACTTTGCATTGTTCTGCACCTTAATTCCTTCTTGGGCAAACCATCCTATTCATAAATGTTCAATCGTTCCTTCTATGGCTAGGCTAAAAGGTTATTGCAATGTTAGTGCTAAAATATGAATCAGAAACACTTTATATTGTTGTTAAGTTGTACAATTTCGGTAGATTTTCATTGTTCTAAACTTAGTAGTTAAACAAAAACTTGTTCTTTTTTATAATATTAACAATTTTTTTTCAGATATGGATATTATTAATTCAATAGATGAGGCATATTGTGGCTATTTTTTCAAATATGATTGTTATTACTATTTTCACATAGTCAATCATATTTGTCTTAGATATTAAGAATTTAACAAATCTTTATTTATTCAGATATTATGAATTTAATAGAGAATTATAGTGACTCGTCATCCTCACCGGTGGAGGATGATGAATTCATAAATCCCGATGCAAATGCAATCATCACTGATCTTAATGTTAGAGATGTGGAAGTTGCAACCATCTCCACTATTCCCACTCCCACTGAGCCTTCATTAGGCCAACAAACTACAGAAGTTGAGAAGGACAACAAAGGAAAAAAGAAAAAGAAGTGAAGTGTGGGAGCACTTCAAAGTTGAAAAAATGAAGGATAGAAGTGAAAATATTGTCTCCAAATGGCAATGTAAACATTGCTTCAAAACATACAAGTATCAATTGTCTGGATCCACCTCAAATTGTGCAAGACATATTAAAACCTGTTATAAGCTTATCCAGGTTAAGAAAAATCAAACCACGTTCAATCAAGAAAGAGTTAATATGGTAGAGGATGATATTCAAATGCCTCTCATTTGTGTGTCTGGATCTTATGACTCGGTTAGCATTAGAAAACTGCTAGCCAAGTTCATAATTACTGTTGAACTTCCATTCTCAATTGTTGAGCAACCATTTTTTAATGTCTACTCTAAAGCTCTAAATCCTAATCATGTAAAAATTTCAAGATATACGATGAAGAATGACTGCATGAAATTGTATGAAATTGAGAGGGACAAGCTTTTGAAGGTTCTTAAAAGGGTGGATAAAGTTGCACTCACTAGCGATTGTTGGACACCAAACCAATCTATTGGTTATTTATGTATTACTGTTCATTATATAGATTTTGATTGGGTGCTCCAACATTCTATTATTAATTTCTTAGACCTTAATCCACCTCATAGCGGTCAAGTCATATATGATGCAATTCGTGAGTCAATCTTGCAGTGGGGAATTCAAAAAAAGGTAATGAGCATCACTCTTGACAATGCATCTGCGAATGATATAGCTGCAATGCATTTACAACAAAGTTTTGCAAGTTCCAATCGCTTATATTTAGGCGGCAAAGTGTTTCATGTTAGATGTTGTGCTCACATACTCAACATTCTTGTGCAAGATGGTTTAAAAAAGATTTCTTCATTGATTAGCATTGTTAGAGAAGCTGTGGAATACATAAGGAAGTCACCTTCACGCCTTAAATCATTTGCTGAGTCGGTCAAATTACTAGGAGTTTCTACATCACGAGGACTTTCTTCAGATGTGAAAACAAGGTGAAATAGTACATATTACATGCTTGATAGTGCTTATCATTTTAGATTTGTCATTCATGATTTCTTTAGAAAAGATAAAGGTTTGGTGTGGGACTTTCCTGAAGAAGCGTGGCAAAGGTTTGATAAAATTAAGAATATTTTAGAAGTCTTTGAATCTGCAACAAAGTTATTTTCAGAAACTTCTTATCCAACATGCAACTTATTTTTGCCTGCATTGATTGCTATCAAAGAAGTATTGGACAAATCTTCAACATCTAATGATGAATTTGTACGTGTCATGGTCAAACCAATGAAAATCAAATTTGACAAATATTGGAGTGATTGCAATTTACTTATGTCTCTTGCTATTATTCTTGATCCTCGAAGAAAGTTGTTGTTCATCACTTATGCTTTCAATAAATTGTACAATAATTATGAAGCGGTTCAAAAAGTGAATGCGGTAAAAGATAGCCTCTTTGAGCTTTTTTCCACTTATTGTGATAGCGGTAGCACCGAACATAACACTACAATTATCAGTTCTGAATCATCCTCTTCAAGCAGAGTGGGAGTTATGGGACTTTCAAGTACAACAACTTATCAACAACTTATAACAAATTCTGTTCTTCTTGGCTTTGATGATTTCTTGAGTTCTAGCTCTTCGACGCAACCTCTTAAAAATGAACTTGAAATGTATCTAGAGGAAGCACTGGTACAACCTCCTCTTGAGAGTAGAGATAAATTTGATGTCTTAGAATGGTGGAAAGTATGTTCAATGAAATATGTGAAGCTCTCTAAGATGGCAAAGGATATTCTCACAATACCTATCACAACTGTGGCTTCCGAATCAGCTTTTAGTGCTGGAGGGAGAGTACTTGATGATTATAGAAGTGCTCTAAATCCCAAAACAGTGAATGCTCTAGTGTGTTCTTCAAATTGGATTCGTTCCCAATATAAGCATCGTGCCAATGTAAGTACTTTTATTTATTACTCATGAAAGGTTTAATTAGTCCTCGATTAAATTGTTTAATTCTGATTTGTGTTTTGCAATTACAGCTTGATGTGGATGATTTAACAAGTTCTCTACCAGATGAGATCATCGGGACTTCTACTAATGATTAGATATACATTAAGGTATTCTCTTTTCGACTGTTTAGATAATTTCGAGTTATTTAAGTTACCTTCAACTTGAGCTGTACTTCTCATATTTGCAGGTATCCTGTCTGCATTTTATACTGAACCTGTAGTCCTGTACTGATAATTTTAAATATGATATCATAATTTACTTGTGAAATATTATTTTTATCGCACTTGTCAATGCTTTATGCAAATCTTCTAATAATACATATATGTCTACTATCATCATGATTGGTAACAGGTTTGCTGCTTTATCAACTCCTACCCTACAGAGCTATTGTATCTTTGGAGTGATGTTTGGGAAGCGATTATAGAAGGTACTCACTAATCACTTTGTTGTACTTCAGTTTTTTTGTTTTTAATTTTGGTTGTCATGCTTTCATATCCACTTGATAAGCAGGTGTAAGGAAATATTATGTGAATTTTAGGTGATTCCGCTTTTGTATTGATCAACATCGGAAGCTATAGTGCTATACTCTTTATTGGTTCTTGAAATATAGCCCTTTTTATATGACATTAGCTGAACTTTTTTAAGTTTTCTTGTCTTGTTGAAGTTTATTTTTTATAAGGAACTGGTCCGTTCCATATCCTTTAGTCAAAAGTTGAGATATATCTCTATAAAAAGTAGAAGCTACTGCTTAGTCTGCTGAAGTTTTGACTTTTGAGTATGCAATTGCATTTTGATAAGAAATTTGGCATGGCATGCTGTAAATCAATGGTGATTAATTTGACTCAAAAGCTGGAGAAGTTAATAATCTAACCACTTGAACTTTAGTTTTCCATAGCTTCTATGCTGGCAGTGTAAAAGCTGTAGCAATATTGTTATTCTATAAACTTAGAATTTTAAAATTGATTGCTCTGTTATGATTTACTAACTTTTGTGTTTTTTTATAGATTAAGGAGCAGAAGCGGATATCATATTCTAGAGTCTAGACCTTCATAGCACAATCAACTCAAAACTTAATATTTTTGGGAGTGATTATCTAATATGGACTCTTTATGAATTTTGTTGGACTGTTTAATGTTTATGGATTTATATTGAGCTACTTATATCATATGAAGTATGTAGTATGAACTGTTTATTTTGTTATTTTGTGATACTTTTAGACAAATATTTCTATTGGGGAAGTTGTTTAATTTTTAATTTCTTTATTATGGGATTTGAGTCATTTTTATTTGGTATGTGGATTTTTCTTGCCTTATTATTTGGAAAATAATTGTTCTGAAATGTATAAGTTATATATAATAATAATTTTTCTTATAAAATTCAAGCAGTATAAATTTTAAATGATCAACTACTTAACGTGGCATCTCCAATTTATTGTGATTTTAAAACAAATTCCTTGATGATGCTCTTAAAGACTTAAACTCTTTATAGTTCATTAAATAAAATTATTTAACACTATTTACTATTATGTATAAATCTGTAATAGATTTTTTAAATAAAAAAATATTATTTCGAGCCGACTCGAAATTGATTCGAGCCAGCTCGGAGTCGAATCGATTTTGAGTCAAGCCGGCTCGGAGTCGAATCAATTTCGAGTTCGAGTCGATTTTGAGCCGGGTTCGAGTCGAAAAATTCGATTTCGAGCCGAGTCAAAATCGCTCGAACTCGACTCGATATCAGCCCTAACATGCTCGTTATAGGAAAATCTAATAATGACCTGAAATTTTATCAAAAGAGGCGGCCTGTCAAGAGGCTCTCTCGGAAGAGAGTAGAAAAACTCATCCCGTATGTGTCGAGTGTTTAGGTGATTGTGTTAAACATCCACACTCAAGGGCGAGCTCATAAATAGCCAAATGTATCTTATGGAGCGTGACATATCATGAGTCTCACCAGAAGGTGTGTACGAAAAGTCATTGCAAATGAGACGACCGCCTAAGTGAAAATCATGTACAACGACTAGAATACGTGACTCTATACTGTGGTGAGTGTCCCTGAAAGTAAAGAACTCCTCAGGTGGGGCAGCAAGAGGTGCGTCTTAAAACTCATCGAGAGTGTGATGCGTGCCCTAGACACTTGATGCTCCACACAATACCCATCCTCTAAGGCAAGCCATGGATGATAATGGAAAATGCGTCAAAAACTCGAAACTCGTAAACAAGCGGCTCACCTGAATTCCATCCTCACCAGGATGTGAGGGCTCATCAGGAAGCTCAACAGGGGGGTCATCATAGAACTCGTCACTAGGGTCTTGATCCTCCATATGAGTACCATACGAGATCAACACCAGGCTCTGGGCTCTCGGTCATGATGTGACTCAAGGTAATGACAATAGGAGAGCGACATAGACCTATGATCAAGAATGAATCCATGGGTGCGGTGTCAGGAAATGGGTCTGTGAGGGTGCTAACTAAACCAATGTATGACAGAGGAAGATGTGTGGGTGAGGGACACAAGTACACAACACTATAGACTCAATAGGTCGCTTAGGCTCGCTCTTAGTCGAGGTCACAAGACTACAAGAGATAGGTCACTCACTGGGCTAAGCACCTCACTGGGGTGAGAGCAATCCGCATCAAGTATTACTTCCGGTGTGACTGAAAGGACAATGGTAGGTATCATGGTGGCCTCAGTATGGGAGGGACTTGTACTGCGGAGGTCAAGGTGAGAATCTCATCGACCAGCTCTTGTGTATCTCAAAGACCGTTCATAACGAAGGGCGAGCTGATATGTCTGCTCTAGGGACTTCGAGCTATGATAAACTACCTTAGTATGTATGTCAGACCGAAGTCCATACCAAAATCGGGAAATGGTCATGGCTGGGTCCTCACGGATATCACTCATCGCCATTAACTCATCAAAACGGTCTTTGTACTCAACAACAGACGTGAATCTTTGTTGAAGGGAAAATAATTGGTCGAGCAAGCGATTCTGATACGATGAAGGTAGATACCTCTGACACAATGTACGCTTCATGTCCACCCAACTGGTAATGTGATGTAGACGGTCTCGCTCGCGGGTCCTCACAACGCTAGACCAATATGTTTTCGCCCGATCTAAAAGTGTAAGTTTCACAAACTTGACGCGATGCTCACCGAATACCTCAAAATGATCAATATATCGTCTCTAGTGTAGTGGGGTCGTATCGGTGGGCCAACACGATCTCTAAAAGTGGTGTGCTGCGATCGCAAATAATCATTATAGTGTTGTGAGGGTCTCCCTGAAGGGGGTCTATGAGGACAGGTACAAGTGGACTAGAGACCACCAAAGTGGGGAGAGAAATAATTGTGATACCTAGACATAATGAAAAACATATAAATTCTAGGACTGCGTATCGAAAGAGCGAATATATAGGCGGCGGATAATCAGAGCCCTAACCCTATATGTTATACAAAGCCCGATGAATTAATCACAAATTAGATAATAAACATTAACATTCAATGCAAATAATTCAAAACAAGACGAAATAATTTATTAGGGCAAAGCAAACATAGACTTTCCTCCGCGTGGAGGGTCAAAAAAAGAGCGCGCGGCGAATCGATCCTTCCTGCAGTTAGAGATTAATCCAGACACAAATAATAATAATGAATTGAGCACTCAGGCAAACATGTAATAATCCAAACCATAACAATGTTTTACAACTGAATACCAATACAAAAACACCATACGATGTTAGGGTTGCTGTAATAATAGTAGATATGAACGTTGAGGGTTAAAAAAGGGATTCTGGTGGGTGGTGGGCCGGAACGGGTAAGGGGAAGGCTGGATGATGATTAGGGATCGGGGAGGGAAGTGGTTGGATATGGCTGAAAAGTCCAGATCTGGACTGATTTTGGGGGAAAATGGCTTGGTGACTGTTTACAGGTGGCTGGAAGTTCCTATGGGAGGGGTTAAAGGCGGCGACGGGCTGTGGAGTGGCTAGGGGGCGGCGGCCTGACGGTGGGGTGGCTGGGAGGTGATCGATGGGAGGGGATCTGGAGGTGGCTGCTGCTGTCTAGGGGTTCACTAGGGGGTTGCCTGTTTTGGATAGATAAGGAGGGGAGGCAGAATGGACCTGGGAGGAGGTGGGAGGCCGGATGTGGACTGGATAGGAGGGGAAATGGACTATCGGCAGGGTTTGGGTAACAAAGGGGGTGGCGGCCTGATGTGGTGGAGGCTGGAAAAAGGGGAAAATAGATGGGGGCTGTTGTTTGCATAGGCTGGACGGGAAAAATAGGAAAGGTGGAGGGTGGGGAGGAGGAAAAATACAAGATACAAATACCTTACCCAAGGAGTCACGAAGTCGGCACCGCGGAGGAGATCACCGGAATGAATGGATTTCTTCTCCAAACATTCAATAATCAAGATGACAACTGCCCTAACAACATATATATAATAATCTGAAATTAGAGCACCCGAAATCAACGGCTACGATTGATCGTTGGTCTCGGGGTCAAACTACATGAAATAAAACCCGAAAAATACAGAGCTATATATGAAATTGATTCGCAATGAGAATCCGGGCGCATCCACGAAATCGGATTATCGATCCGGGCACGCCATATATGGTAAGTCGCCAAATCAGCCCCGAATGGGCCCAAAACTCGTCCTCCACTGCAAGTATTCGTCTCTGCTCCGCATCACATATGTCTTGTTTCTTGTCAAGATTTATCTTTTTTTCCTATGGATTTGAGTGATTTCAGCATCTACTAATCTTACGCTCTTGATTGGAATGCATTGCAATAATTATTTTGTGGTGTATGTTCTGGAAGATGGGCATGGCGTCGACCACCACTTGAGTGAGGCTGACACGGGCAAGTAGAGAACCTAATCGAGGCGGGGGCGTAGGCGGTCAGGACGATGTTATCGGGAGCTGAGCCTAGCATATCACCGTCTTTAATTACATCTTTTAATTTATATACAGCAAATGAAAAATATTTCTATATTGGAAGACAAACTGTCGCTTGAAATGATAAACATGTTTGTTCATAAGATGGGAGCAATACATACGGTGATGCCAAACATTGCTGACAAGATCCCCTGCCTTCTTTGAGCTGTCTTCTAACTTCTTGCCACATCGATCCATCACTTTGCAAATTGTCTCATTCGTCCCTGTGGAAGGAACAAAAAGATCAATAAATATTGTGAGAGGATGAAATTAGTACAAACTGCTGCAAAGTAAGACGGGAAAACAAAATTAGGGGCTTCTATTTTGAAAATTTGCTTCATAGTAATACACCATAGACCGGCGAGCAATTAAGGATTCGACAACTATTTTCACTTAACATGTTAAAAACCAAGTCACTTGAGTTAATTTGTCTCAGATTCAAAAAATCATGAGACCATGGGGCCAGGTAACCAACCTGCCCACAAGGGATATTAACTCATGGGACCTAATGTGAAAGACCAAGACTATATATGCAAAAGGTAAAATAAGGTTCTCAAGAGATTTGAGTGACAACTGCTATTAATGACGTGAGTCTCGCTCCTATCACACAACACGAGCCTTGTAGCATTTTTCTCACTCTGAGAAAATTTCTCCGTTATTTTAGCATAGTATTGGAGCAAGTCATGGTACCCTTGCATTCACTACTTAGTCTGTAATCATCTTGCCCCAATGGGTACAACTTAAAGCTTGTTCATCAATGCCAAGAACCTCTTCTTCAACACCGATATTTGTTGTTTCTTCAACACAACCATTTCCTCAAGAAAGCCCATCTCAACACCCTTCGACACTCAACAACACCTTTTGTCCACCTCTACTTTTCCTTGTTTGACTCTCAACAAACCCACCTTTTAGCGTTGAATATTTCTTTGTTTGTAGTCCCTCTATAGCAGTGATTCACATTTTCTAGAGGTTGGAACGTTGTTCCAACCTCGAGTATTTTATTAAGTGATTACTATAGGAGTCACAAATTTCAAACTAAATGGAAGGAATTATCTACTATGGGTATAATCAATGAAAATGTTTATTAAGAACAAAATAAACTTCGTTAAATCCTCTGATTCCAAAGCTCCTCCGTTGAGATATCCTTCTTATGAGAGGAAAGGAGATAACCATACTATTATGACGTAGCTTATTTATTCTGTGGAGCACAATATTGTCAGAAATCTCATGTTTTGTCAATCAACTAAAAATATGTGAGATTTGGTAAAGAACTGCTCCAAAAAAGGATTTGGTCCGAATATATCAACTTGATATGATGTCCGTTTACATGTAAAGTGATAGTATGTTCGTAGATTACTAAGAGAAATTAAATTCAAAAATGTAAGAAAATTTACTAATGGTCATATGTAAAGGACTGTCCAAATGTGAAGAGTCGAAAAAAATACTTGATCAGTAAGGGTCTTCAAGTTTCTTGTTGGTCTTTGTTATTATATTAAGTTGTAATTAGTTTAAGTTGTAGGCTATATATATAGCCATAAGGGTGCGGCTAATAATAAGTAGGTTTCATTTACAACTTGGTATCAAAGGCTAGTTGGGAATTTGATTTATTTGGGCCACACATGCCCAGACATCTCCTTTCTCGTGAGCGTGGTAAGCCGTAACATGCATGACCCAAGGAAGGGGCATATGAATGTTGTGTACGGATTCTTCGATACTTGAAGAATACCCCTGCAAAGAGATTAATGTTCAAAAGGAAAGGGTGCATGAAGATTGTGGGTTATTGTGACTTTGATTGGGCAAGCTGTGCAGATGACAAGAGGTCCACCTTGGGTTATTGCATATTTGTGGGAAGCAACCTAGTCTCCTGGAGGAGCAAGAAGCAGTCAGTGATGGGCAAATCGACTGCAAAGGTAGAGTATAGGATCATGGCATCTAGAGTTGCAGAGCCATTGTGGCTAAAGGGGATGTTGTTGGAGTTGAAGCTGGATTAAGGAGAAAATATGAAGTTGTGGTGTGACAGTCAGTCAGCTATCAATATTGCAAATAATTCAGTCAAACACGATAGAACCAAGTATATTGAGATCAATATGTTCTCCATAAAGAAGAAGATGGACTATGGGCTACTAGAGCCGAGTCACGTCTCAACCAAGGGTCAGACAGCAGATTGCTTGACGCAGAGACTCAACTCAGAGGATATGATTAAAGGGTGTGACAGGATGAGCTTAGTGAATATCTTTTGTCAATCTTGAGTAATGTTTGTTGGAGTTATTAGTCTATATTAATATTTAGGTGTCTTAGTCTATATTGGTTTAGTCTCACGTCATGAGTATGTGTTTAAGTATCTTTGTAATCACTTATATATTACTCATAAGTAGAAGAATAATATGCATCGAAGTATTTATTTTCTTTCTTCTAACATGGTATTAGAGCAGGTGCTATTTCTTCATTGAAATTTTGGAACCCTAAATGTTGGCCATTTGAAATTTTAGCCGAAAATCAAACGCTCACTTCTCTTCCGCTCTCGTGGCTTAGGGGATTCTCTTTTTTTCTGTCGCTTAGGGTTCGACATCATCGAGGCTCGTCGACGAAGGAGTCGATCCCCATGTTGCTCATCGACGAGGAAGCCAATGATCCCGTCGACGCTTACCAATGCCTCGTTCGTCGATGATCCCTCCGCAAGATCGCGTCATTGCTTCCAGTAGGCTTCTGCTTCCGGCGACTCCCGTCGTGCTTCCATCGCAAACTCCGTCGTCAGCTTCTGTCGATGATCCTGACTGCACTTCCATTGTTGATCCCAACTCCTGTCCTCATCAACGATCAAGTATGTCGCTGCTTCAGTCCAAATCTACAATCGAGACCTTCCCGACTCCAAATCCAGAGCCCGTCGAAGCTCTCGTGCTGCTCTTTTTGAGTTCTACCTCTGTCATTATGTTCCCTACTACAGTTTCTTCTCCTGTCAGTCAGTGTGGATCCGGATCAACGCCTTCCCCTGCATCTGCGAGTGTTCTCTAGTAGCGTCTGTGGCTGCTACTTCGACGACGTCTTTGGTTGGTACTTCGACGGGGATGAATCCCTTCCAGATTGTTTCTCTTATGGTAGACCTGTCGTTGGCTGGTCTGTTTTTGTTGGCGTTTTCATCCTCTTTGTGTATTCCAGCCTCGACCACTCTGTTGTTCCAGATTCAGACGCTTCTAGTCGCTACCCTTGTTTTTCTGATGATTCCAGTCGGTTCCAACCGTTGCATCCCCTTCTAAGGTGGTAACCTCTCAATGATGGAGCCTCTTATTAGTTTTGTCATTGTTCATGCGTCTTTAACTGTCTTTGCAGTGTTGTTATTTGTTTCGTCGTAATGTTTGTGTGTTTTGTGTCTTCATGCACGTGTTTTACACGTGAGTAAGAGTGTTTGGGACGAATGCGACGCGGATGATCTTTCCCGACCTTTCGCCACCGCTCCACATAGCCTCCAGACTTATGTTGTTTGTGGTTTGCGTCTCCCCAAATTTTCTTTTGATTGCCACAATTATTGTTGGTTGTTTTAATCTCAGCGGGTTGTGTCACATGGGACAGTGTCGTGCGAGACTGTGACGTGTGGGGCCGCCCTTTGTGCGGATTATCCCCAACGAATTATCCCCGACAAATTATCCCCAACAGATTATCTCTGGTTCCCCATTTGATGATTAGTTTCACATTGTTTGTTCCCTTCTGCGTGTGGCAGATGATGTTAGTTGACTTGATTACAACGAGTCCACGTCAATTTGATTGTGAACTTTGCTCTTTGGTATTTATTGCATTGTGCAATTTTGTTTTTGGATATCTTGTACTTGCGGGAACTAGTTGTCTCGCGCTCTTGCTTTGACCCTTCACGCGGAGGAAAGCCTAAGTTTGTTTTGCCTAAAGAAAGTAAATTTGCTTTTGCTAAAATTATATGTGTGCGATTTAATTATTTATTTCTTTTTTGTTCTCTCCGTCGCATCTTGCATGCATGCTACATATATGATAACTACTTAGTTGCAACTCACTTAGGATTGCTTGTTAGTCGCACGCCCACATACTCAAAACTTCATTAGACAGTGTTTAGGCTTACAGCAGTTGTTGCATGAATTTTCATATAGGATTTTGGCATCATTTGTCCACCACCTATAGATTCGGTCTGCTTAACAGTAAAAAATAAAGCTGTAGAAGTTTCCATCACAAATAATGATGGTTTAGAATCAGTTTCCACTAGACCAGAAATAAGACCCCTTACTCTATAGAGAATCAACAGATTGATGTCTGAAAGCTTTCGACCTAACCACTAGAAGTGAAGATAGGAGTAGCATCAAATAGGAAGGTCTCGAGAAATGGAGGAGTTGAGAAAGTAGCAAGAACAGAATAGGCAGAAGTCTCATAGACATGTTTACGTTAGTCTTTTTGCAACAAATTTGGTGGAGAATGGAGATGCGATAAAGTTGGCCTTGTAAAATGTTGGGTATTGTATCCACAATTACCTGGATTTGAGGAAGCCACCTGTCAAGCTAAGATGAATTCACAATGTATTTGATGAAACTTCTCAAGTTGTGCTTGCAGTTATTCCACGCTAAGTGCACACCAATGTCAGGGTACAGTAGGTCAATATACACGGGTCTGCACGTCGTAATCCCTCGTTGAGCAGACCAGTGTGTTGGCCTACGTGTACTCTCTCTATTGGAGTGCACTTACTTTCAAGTACAGGGCCGTGTTTATACAAGAGCAGACAAGGAGCAAGCATGGGTCAAGGAGCAGCTCTTGGGTGGAAAGACGAAAATTCGTCTAAGTGTAATTCGACGAGAATCGCCAAGATTCTCGCCGATTCGGCGAGAATCAAGTGATTCTCGCCGAATCGGTCGAGAATCACTAGTGATTCTCGCCGACTCTATCCGACTGCCTCAAAACGGTGTCAAGTAAGATTCGGCGAGAATCACTAGTGATTCTCGCCGAACCCATCGTTGAGCAGATCATGAATACCAAGTTATATTCGTTGAGAATCAACAAGTGATTCGGCGAGAATCACTAGTGATTCTCGACGAATCGTCGAGAATCACTAACTGATTCTCGCCGATTCGTCGAGAATCACCTGCGATTCTCGCCGATTTTTACTTAGCGACTTCTCTGGAAGCTGCCGGACCGGATTCTGCCGCTGGCACTATTTTGAACCGGATTTCGGGTTTCTACTTGTGGGACCCACAACGGTCATATTGTAAGTGTCTACAGTGTATAAATACACGGGTATTTTTGAACAGTAAAGAAGCGAAGAAGAAAAGAAATACGCGAGCCGCGAAGTGACCTAGATCGCTGTTTCCGCTCCGCCGCCGCCGCCGTCACCGATCTCGCCAAGTTGGTCGCCGTTTGATCGTGGTTTCGCCCAGATCCTCCTGCGACAGAAGCTTAGCTAAGCTTAGTGTCTCACGTGTCTAACCGGAGATCTCTTGTCTCTCGATTTGTAGATCGGGAAAATCTTTCCCATCCGAATCGATCGAGACGATTGATCCTAGTGTGACCGTTGGTAGACCTAGCTAGCTTCGCTACGAAGTTTGGATCTCTAAAGAACAGCAGTCGCACATCGTTGTTGCCGCCGATCACGTGAACCTAGCCGCCGCCCATCTTGCCGCCGCCGGTTCCGGGGAGATCCTCTTCAAGTGAGATCTAGGGTTGTGAACTCTTTGTGGACTTCAAGAACACGTCGTCAACAAAGAGGGACACCCTTGTCTCCAAACGTAGTTTGTATCTCTTGTACATTCTATTTTATTTTTGTTGTAAAGGAACGGTGGTTCCGTGTTGTAAGGGTTGGGTGCAACCCGTGTTGTGGGAGTGTTGACTCCTACGTGTGGAAGGGTTCCTTTCGATAGTGCAAGGATTGGATTTCAATCCTGTTGGTGAAGAGACCGAGTCGTCCCTGGTTGGGAGATAGGTCGAAGGGGGAAAGTTGATGTACCCAAGTCGGGGAACCACTATAAATAGCTTGTGTACTCTGTTGTGCTGTGTTGTTTTATTTTCGTGTGCAGGTACAATTTAAATTCCGCAAAAACGCTGCACGTCACTTATTCCCCCCCCCCCCATAGGTGAAGATAGTTGACACTAGGTGGACTTTCAAGTGGTATCAGAGGGAGGTTACTCATCAAAAAGGTTTACACCTTGAGTAGTATCCTGCCACCGGTGTCAGAAGCATGGAACTGGATTATGAGATATCGCCACTAAGACTTCCCGCATGTACAAAGGAGTATTATCCCGTCTGGAGGATGAGGGTGTCATATCACTTGGAGGCCATCGATCCTCGAGCATCTTTCATCCTGGAAGAGGGTCCCTTTATTCCTATGAAGACCTCCTGCTCTGGAAAGAATATCGAAGTGCCCAAGTGCATTGCAGAGATGTCAGAGATGAAACTGTCACTATTTAACTTGGACAAGAGGATTCGTCAAATTATCTTGGATATCTGGTCTGGAGCTTCTCGCTCTAGATTGGAAAAATGTAGGACGGCTAAATCTATGTGGGTGATGATCTCTGAGCTGATGGGGGGGTCAGAGAAAGCTGGAATCTGCTGTCAACCAGAGGATGAAGCCTATGTGGGGGTCTTCACCTCTGAAGATGAAGGCAAGGATCTCTCGGACAGCATCAGAGCTCCAGTGTCCGTGTCAGAGACTGAAGAGGCCAGTGAGGAAAGCAGCTCTGATGAGGATGACACAATGGTCACTGGATCTAATGACAATAACACAGAAGAGCAGGTAACTTCTTCATCCTGCCCCGTCTCTCTTGAAGTTTCTGAAGACAGGAACTGCCTTCCTTCAGAAAATGCTGATTCTCTGAAGAGAGCCCTTCAGACAAGCAACCTACTTGCTGAGGAGCAAGCTCAAGAGATTGCTCGACTGAAGATCTTGTTGGTTCTCCAATTGGCATCCAACAAGGTCAAGGACTCTAAAATCTCAGCTCTAGAAAGTAGTCTAGAGAATGAGAAAAGAATAGTATCAAACTTTTTCAAGGTTGATGCTATAAAGAGAAAACAAGAAAATGGGTGGATCTCCCGGATTATCAATTCGTGGAGAAATGGGGAAACGGTATTCCGACCCCCCACTCCAAGCAGGAAGGCAACTCATCATGCCTTCAGGTATGACCACAGGAACAATCGTGGTCACTGCAAGGGTGATCTGTCCTCATGTGGAGACACCGTAGTGCAAGGGCCGTCGTGGCCACCCATGAGAGAATATCTAAGGCTCATTCTGAGCCCTTTGTATTCACTGTCACTGCCTCAACTCGGTGTGAATCTGCATGTACCAGCTCACAGAACACTTCTCACCACCCGAGGACACAGGACAGGGAAGTTAGAAGTCATGGTGTAAGTTTTCATGGGGCCTCCGGAAGGGGGATGCCTGAAAGGAAGGCACCACCTCCCCGGCCTCATGACGCTCGCAACATGCATTCCTTCCACCCTTCCACGTGTCACGGTGGAAGAGGACATTTTGTGAGAAGATCATGCCCTATCCCGTTTAGACCTAGGACCGTGACTACCTCAGTCACTAGATCAGGTCAGAAACGGCGATACAACATTCACCCGTGTTGGTGCTGTGGCAAAGTGGGACACTTTGCCATCGACTGTTGGCAGAACCCCTCTGTGTCAAGGGCAAGGGTCTATCCACATTTTCTGGGCAGAGGTAGTCTTCCTGACAGGTTTTCTGAAGGAAGGCAGTCAAGTGCTTATGCTAACAGGAACCTAGGACCCAATATAATTTGGGTTCCTAAGGTAAAGTAATTCTTTCTTGCAGGGTAGTCTAGGTTCCCGTAACTATGAGGGGAACTAGACAGTAGAGGGCTCAAGACTAAACTGGCACAAGCGTCTGGAATAACAGATGTGATATCTACTTGGGCATGCTCACATTGAGCTCCTAATATATTCTACCTGAGGGACTAAATGATGACTCTCAAAATCCCAGGTACTTTTGATCAGTTCCAAGACTTGAGTCGTTTTCCATCGACAGCTACATATATATATATATATCTTTATATACATATACATATATATTTATACGTGTATGTATGCACATCTAAGGATAGGTTAACACGATCATATAAACCTTATATACATCAATAAAGATTTAACGAAGATATGTCATTGTAAATCTCGACAACTCACAATTGACATCAAGAAGTGTTTGGAAAAGCCCCGTTCAAACCCAAATAGATTGGCTTTAAGATATATATATATTTATAATTTTTAAATTGACTTGACATCAGAAGACTTCGAAAATGCTGCATGCCTCTTAACCTGAAGATTCCTATTAAAGAAACCCTTCGACTTCAACGTAGACAAATTCCCACCGATTCTTAGCAAAGGGATCCCGTTAAAACCTGTTAAACCCTTGTTAAAACCTGTCGTTAACGCAAAGAAATCCCGCCGACCTTTCATTTCCACGGGAAACTTACCGCAGAATACTCGCCGAAACGCTGAAGGAACTCGCCGACTCTTCACATTCCTTACGAATCCCGCACGGTCTTCGCCGAATCGTCTTCCCGCAAGGTTCTCGCCAAATCCCGCCGAACTCCGCAGGATTTTCGTCGAGCGAAGAAGAACTCCGCAGGACTCCGCAGGAAACTCACCAGGAATCGTGCAGGCTCCGTCGAATCCCGCCGAATCCCGCCGAACTCCTCAGGAAACTCACCGAATCCGCTAGTTTCTCACCGAAGGTTTCTCGCAAGAATCCCACCGAAGTTTCTCACCAAAGGTCTCCATCGTCTTCCCGCAAGTATCTCGCCGAACCGTGTCGGCTTCCGTCGACATCCCGCAGGAAGCTCACCGACAATCTCTCCCGTCCGGTGCCCCTCATCTTCAACCATCTAACTCCCGTCTACGCTTTTAGGTAACCACCCCCTCACCCTTACTTGGACTTGATCACTAGTGTCGCATCCTTTTTGATTTTTGATTAAGCATAGAGTAGGGCTTTTCTCCCTAGATTTACGATGGCTCCAAGGACAACTGCTGGGCTGGTCACCGGATGCGAGCTGGTTCGCACAGGGTTCTCTCATGCCTCAGATGAATTCAGGAACATCATCCTTATGCTAGAGGAGGTTGGACTCTCATTCGTCCTAGAGCATCCCTGTAAAATCCTGGACAAGGAGGCGCTGGAGTTCTTTGCAACCGCAAAACTCCGGAATGACGATTCTCTTATCAAAAGCAAGGTAGCCGGGGCAAAGATCAAGATGTCTGCCAGCAAGCTGACCCGCTTCCTGCAGCTCTTTAGCTCGGAGCATGAGGACTATCTTGAGGAAGAAGACAAAACCCGGACTCTATTATTCTGTGGACTCCCTCGAGGAACACGGTCAATAAAGCGCAAGGATATGAATGAAGAAGGGAAGCTTCTGTCAGACATAATCGGAAAAGTACTCATCTGCAAGCCAAGTTCTCATGACCATATCTCTGGGGACATGTTCAAGATCCTGGTGGCAATTGTCTGCCGGAAAAGTTTCAACTGGGGGGCTTTGCTGTTTGAGAAGATAAAGGACACCCTGAGATCTCCGAGCTTTGGCCGAATCATAAGTCTGTATCTCAATCAGCTGAATGGAGACAAGTATGACATGAGTAAAGGTGTTCCTCTACACTACTTGAAGAAAATGGACTCAAGTGTTTTTGACAGATGGGAGAGGCGAATTGGACAGGCTGCCGTGGACGAACAACATGACGTATCTCCAGCTGTAATCCCCAGTGAAATTCCTGATGCTTTGACTGCAGGAATTGAGGGGGAGTCTCTACCCACTCATACTGATATCGTAGCTGACATCTCCCAAATGGCCAGAGATGTTGTGGCAGATATACAAGAAGACAGTGAAGCTGTGCCGGAGAATGAGGAGGCCCTGAACAGGAACGATCAAGGAGCCGAAGCTGATGTACAGGGGACTGCTGACCAAGAATTGGAAGAGGATGCTGATGAAGATGATTTCATGGATGATGAAGGAGAGGATGATGGCAATGAGGGACAAGAAGCATTGGAGACTCAGGATCTCATTGAACCTCCATCTGACAAGCACGCACCTGAAATCATTCCTGAAAACATTGGTGCACGAGTGGAGGGGGAGTCCGAGAAAACTGCAGATGCTGCAAGTATTCCTCCCTTAGAGGCTGTGCTCCTGTCCAGCTCTACAGGTGCATCTGATGAAGTGCAAGGCCAAGAAGTGCCTCCGGATCTTCCACTACGAGATAATCTAGTCACTCATACCGTGAATATCATTCAGGGCATAGTGAATGAGCTTAAAGCCTCCTTTGATAAAGCTCAGAATAAAATGCTGCAAAGGATTAAGAAGTCTGAAAATCTCATGCTCAAGAACATGGTGGAGATCAATCATAAACTTGACATGATGGACAAGAAATTTGAAGAAAAGTATACCGCGGCCGGCCAAGCTGTCACACTTCTTATGGCCGGATTGAAAAAGAACACCGATACTCTTGCCGTAGTGAATCAGAATGCTCATGTTGTAGCAAACAACATTCAAAAGTTTGACGGTAATATGGTAACTCTCAACGCCAATCAGCAGGCCTTGGTCACTGAATTTTCCAGGACTACCACGCATATTGATGACTCACTGCACTCCTATGCAAACTCCATAGCAGTCGAAGCCAAAAAGGGGGAGAAGGAATACATAGCTAAGATGGCTGAGCTTCAAGAAATCATGATCACAAACTTCGAACAGTCAAACAAATATGTCTATGACAGCTGCTGGTGGATGCTACAACAGGCGTTAGGCGTCGATTTGAATCCTGCAGGTATTCATGCTCCTGAGACTTCTATGGCTGCTGCGGGAGTAAGTGCTGCTGAGGGAGTAAGTGCTGCAGATGTTCCCATGAGTGAAGCTGATGCTAGGGCTATTTCTAAAGCAAAACTGATGAGCATGTTTGACCAAGAGGCCCTAGCAAAAGTCAGGGGCAAGAGAAAAGCTCAAGAAGGGACCTCCAAGGAGACACAAGCTGAAAAGAGAATTCGACTGAGTGAGGAGGAAGTAAGAAATGAAAAGTGGAGTCCAGTTTCAAAGAATATCATCTTGGGCACCTTCTGGCTACAGGAAAAAGGAGAAATCAATCGAAACGAAGTATACAGCCAGTATGAGTGGGAAATACACAAGACGTATGAAGCAAAACGAAACATCTTCTTCAGGACCAACACGGCAGCAGATAAAGCTCCTCCTCCCAGATATTATCCGAAGCCCAAAGAGTATATGGAGAGGCAAAGAAAGAAGTATTTGGCGCAAAAACTCAAGGATGACTTAGCCAAAGAAAAATAGTCAAAACCTTATAGCTTGTCATTCTCTCTTAAGAACGATTAATGGTTATTGTTATTATTTGAACAATCTTGAGATTATGTATATATATATATATATGCATTTGAAATTATGAATGACTCAAGTCTTGATTTGTCTGTCTATATTATCTTGTGCTGCATATTTAAATTCTGAATGCTGTTTATATTATTTGATTGGTGTTATTCATCTTAGCTAGTAGGGTTTTGGCTTCGTCAAATAGGGGGAGATTGTTGGGTATTGTATCCACAATTACCTGGATTTGAGGAAGCCACCTGTCAAGCTAAGATGAATTCACAATGTATTTGATGAAACCTCTCAACTTGTGCTTGCAGTTATTCCACGCTAAGTGCACACCAATGTCAGGGTACAGTAGGTCAATATACACGGGTCTGCACGTCGTAATCCCTCGTTGAGCAGACCAGTGTGTTGGCCTACGTGTACTCTCTCTATTGGAGTGCACTTACTTTCAAGTACAGGGCCGTGTTTATACAAGAGCAGACAAGGAGCAAGCATGGGTCAAGGAGCAGCTCTTGGGTGGAAAGACGAAAATTCGTCTAAGTGTAATTCGACGAGAATCGCCAAGTGATTCTCGCCGATTCGGCGAGAATCACTAGTGATTCTCGCCGAATCGTCGAGAATCACTAGTGATTCTCGCCGACTCTATCCGACTGCCTCAAAACGGTGCCAAGTAAGATTCGGCGAGAATCACTAGTGATTCTCGCCGAACCCATCGTTGAGCAGATCATGAATACCAAGTTATATTCGTTGAGAATCAACAAGTGATTCGGCGAGAATCACTAACTGATTCTCGCCGATTCGTCGAGAATCACCTGCGATTCTCGCTGATTTTTACTTAGCGACTTCTCTGGAAGCTGCCGGACCGGATTCTGCCGCTGGCACTATTTTGAACCGGATTTCGGGTTTCTACTTGTGGGACCCACAACGGTCATATTGTAAGTGTCTACAGTGTATAAATACACGGGTATTTTTGAACAGTAAAGAAGCGAAGAAGAAAAGAAATACGCGAGCCGCGACGTGACCTAGATCGCTGTTTCCGCTCCGCCGCCGCCGCCGTCGCCGATCTCGCCAAGTTGGTCGCCGTTTGATCGTGGTTTCGCCTAGATCCTCCTGCGACAGAAGCTTAGCTAAGCTTAGTGTCTCACGTGTCTAACCGGAGATCTCTTGTCTCTCGATTTGTAGATCGGGAAAATCTTCTCCATCCGAATCGATCGAGACGATTGATCCTAGTGTGACCGTTGGTAGACCTAGCTAGCTTCGCTACGAAGTTTGGATCTCTAAAGAACAGCAGCCGCACATCGTTGTTGCCGCCGATCCCGTGAACCTAGCCGCCGCCCATCTTGCCGCCGCCGGTTCCGAGGAGATCCTCTCCAAGTGAGATCTAGGGTTGTGAACTCTTTGTGGACTTCAAGAACACGTCGTCAACAAAGAGGGACACCCTTGTCTCCAAACGTAGTTTGTATCTCTTGTACATTCTATTTTATTTTTGTTGTAAAGGAACGGTGGTTCCGTGTTGTAAGGGTTGGGTGCAACCCGTGTTGTGGGAGTGTTGACTCCTACGTGTGGAAGGGTTCCTTCCGATAGTGCAAGGATTGGATTTCAATCATGTTGGTGAAGAGACCGAGTCGTCCCTGGTTGGGAGATAGGTCGAAGGGGGAAAGTGGATGTACCCAAGTCGGGGAACCACTATAAATAGCTTGTGTACTCTGTTGTGCTGTGTTGTTTTATTTTCGTGTGCAGGTACAATTTAAATTCCGCAAAAACGCTGCACGTCACCTATTCCCCCCCCATAGGTGAAGATAGTTGACACTAGGTGGACTTTCATAAAACATGGACAGTAGCAACCGCGTAAAGCCATGCTCAACGTTGACCTTAACTCGTGCCTATAAATAGAAGGGTCAACTAGGGTTCTATTTATAACTCCTTTTTTTCCAACACTTTTAACTCTATGTATCCTTATTTCTCAAATAGTCATCTAGAAATTTTGTAGGGGTTTGTTGGATTGGAGGGTTTTGATTGGGAGGAATTGAAATTCGGTCAATTTCAATACCTGCAAGACTTGAAATTGGCTGAATTCCAATTATATTGTTTGGCAATTTCAATACCTGAAGGAATTGGAATTGGAACTCACCTCATTAGGGAATCGCCAATCTGACATGAAGCTTGGGCAACCCTCTATCGTAAGAATCTATGGGATGCCTGGTTCGTAAGGAGGGATCCCTCAAAATGCAGAAGACGGCGGCATACCTCGAGTTTATTTGTTGATCCATCTTCGTCAAACACCCGACCGAAGCGTCGTCGAACTATTCTCTATGATGGAGGATGCGTCTTCATCGACGTCAGTGGATAAAATAGCCTATTCTTTTGTGGGATTTGTTAGAAACCAGGCCGGGCCCGAGACTCTGAATGATGTACGAGAATATTGGGTAATCCGGACCTGGTCGACTGCAGTCGAATGACAACAACATTGAAAGTCCACCTAGTGTCAACTATGTGCACCTATGGGGGGGGAATAGGTGACGTGTAGCGCTTTTGCAGAATTTACGAATGTACCTGCACAATAAAAATAAAAAGCACAGCACACAGAATACACAGGCAATTTATAGTGGTTCCCCGACTTGGGTACATCCACTTTCCCCTTCGACCTATCTCCCAACAAGGGACGACTCGGTCTCTTCTCCAACAGGATTGAAATCCAATCCCTGCACTATCGGAAGGAACCCTTCCACACGTGAGAGTCAACACTCCCACAAAACGGGTTGCACTCAACCCTTACAACACGGAACAAACGTTCCTTTACAACAAAAGTAAATATAGAATGTACACGAGATACAAACTTCGTTTGGAGACTACGGTGTTCCTCTTCGTTCGACGACGTGTTCGTGAAGTCAACGAAGAGTCTACAACCTTGGTCTCTCTTGGAGAGGATCTCCCCGGAACCGGCGGCGGCAACACGAGCGGCGGCTAGCTTCGGGATCGGCGGCTATGATGATGAGTGGCTGCTGAAAATAGAGATTCAATCTTTGTAGCGAAGCAAGCTAGGTCTACCAACGGTCACACGAGGATCGGTCGTCTCGATCGATTCGGATGTGAAGTTTTTCCCGATCAACAAATCGAGAGACAAGGGATCTCTGGATAGACGCGTGAGACTCAAGCTTTGCTAAGCTTCTGTTTCCGGAGATCGGGAAGAAACACGATCAACAGCGGCGGCTGACTAGCGCGAGCGGCGACGGATGCGGCGGAGCGATTTCGCGATTTTAGGGTTTGCTCTGCTCGGCTTCTTTCTCTGTGTGTCTACAGTTCAAAATACCCGTATATATACTGTAGATACTACTAATTTGACCGTTGTGGGACCCACAAGAAAAATCCCGAAAACCGGTCCAGAACATTGACAGCGGCAGAATCCGGTTCAGGAAGATCCAGAAAAACGCCCAAGTCAAAATCGGTGAGAATCGAAAGTGATGCTCGCCGATTCGTCGAGAATCAAAGGTGATTCTCGACGATTCGGCGAGAATCAAGATTGATTCTCGTCGAATTTGCCTTGGTTGCACGCGCTGCTTTAGGCCAGGTCGAGACGGCGAGAATCAACCAGTGATTCTCGACGATTCGACGAGAATCACTTGGTGATTCTCGTCGATTCTTTCTTAGAAGCAGAGGTGCTCGCTTAGAAGTGGCTGGATCGAGTTCGGCGAGAATCAACTTCTGATTCTCGACGAATCGGCGAGAATCCCAAGTGATTCTCGCCGAATCGGCGAAAATCACTTGGTGATTCTCGTCGATTTAACCTTAGACGAATTTTCGTCTTTCCACCTATGAGGTGCTCCTTGACCCATCCTTGCTTCTTGTCTGCTCCTGCATATTTACAGCCATGTGCTTGAAAATAAGTGCACTCCAATAGAGAGAATACACGTAGGCCAACACACTGATCTGCTCAACGAGGGATTACGTCGTGCAGACCCGTGTATATTGACCTACTGCACCCTGACATTGGTGTGCACTTAGCGTGGAAAAAACTGCAAGCACAACTAGAAAGATTTTATCAAATACATAGTCTATTGACCTTAGCTTGTCCAGGGGATTCTTCAAATCAGGTACATTGTGGATACAATACCCAACAATCTCCCCCTATTTGAAGAAGCTTAAACCCTACAAGCTAAGGTGAATAGAGCAAATGGGAATGAAAACCAGAAACTTAAAATTGAGTTGAGTGAGTTATCCCTTACCAATACCAATTTCTTGGGAACAAGCTTGGAGCCACCTTAGCCTTGGGGTAATCTCCCCCTTTTCGGCTTCTGCAAATCGGGGTCGGTAGCATTTGACCCCTTGCTCCCCCTCAGTTCTTGGGTCTGTGCTCACACTTGATTTCCTTGCTCCCCGTCAGATCGTGCACGAGCCTGGAGCTTCTGTAGTCTTCAGTCCTCATAGTTGAGCATTCCCAATTCAGTCTTGAAAAGATTGAATTTGGCCTCGTCTAAGGGCTTTGTGAATATATCAGCAATCTGCTTGTCCGTGGGGACATAACAGAGAGAGATGTCCTTGTTCTCCACGTGCTCCCGAATGAAGTGGTAGCGCACTTCAATATGCTTCGTTCTGCTGTGCGATACCGGATTGTTGGCAATGGCAATTGCACTGGAGGAGTCGCAGTACATTGGAACTTCCTTGAACTGAATGTCGTAGTCGGCTAACTGGTTTCTGATCCATAGGAGTTGTGCGCAACAGCTGCCTGCTGAGATGTACTCAGATTCTGCTGTGGAGGTAGCCACACAGTTCTGCTTCTTGCTGTTCCATGAGATAAGCCTTCTTCCGAGGAATTGACACGTCCCGGAAGTGCTTTTCCTGTCATCCCTACTCCCTGCAAAATCAGCATCTGAAAAGCCTATTAGCTCGACATCATTGTTTCTCGGGTACCACAAGCCAAGATTAGGAGTACCTTTAAGGTATCTTAGAATTCGCTTTGCAGCGACATAGTGAGATTCCTTAGTGTTCACCTGATATCTGCCACAGACACATGTGGAGAACATGATATCCGGTCTACTGGCAGTAAGGTAGAGCAGGGATCCAATGATGCTTCTGTATTTGGTTTCATCGAAAGGTTTACCTTTCTCATCCTTATCCAGAGACATGGTGGATCCCATTGGAGTCCTCATAGAGGTTGCACTCTCCATACTGAATTTCTTAAGGAGTTCATTTGTGAACTTCGTCTGAGAGATGAAGATTCCATCCTCAGACTGTTTCACTTGAAGTCCTAAGAAATACTTGAGCTCTCTCATACTGCTCATTTCAAACTTTCCTTGCATAAGTTTAGAAAATTTTTTGCAAAGATTGTTGTCCGTTGAGCCGAATATTATGTCATCGACATAGATTTGCACCAGCAAAATCTTGCCTTTGACTTCCCTGAGAAACAATGTTTTATCTATTTTACCTCTAGAGAACTTGTTCTCAAGAAGAAAACTAGATAAAGTCTCATACCAAGCTCGTGTAGCTTGTTTCAACCCATATAAGGCTTTATTAAGAAAATAAACATGATTAGGATAAGTAGGATTGACAAAACCTGGGGGTTGAGCGACGTATACTTCCTCTTTCAGGTCTCCGTTCAAGAATGCTGATTTCACATCCATTTGATAGACTGTGAATCCTTTGTGTGAAGCATACGCCAGGAACAATCTGATTGCTTCGAGCCTTGTTACTGGTGCGAAGGTCTGGTCGAAGTCAATCCCCTCCTCCTGTCTGTAACCTTGAGCCACCAGCCTTGCCTTGTTCTTTATGATGACACCATGTTCATCCAGCTTATTTCTGAAGATCCACTTGGTGCCAATCACATTTTGCTTGTATGGTCTGGGAACAAGCGTCCAAACGTTGCAACGTTCGAATTGATGTAGTTCATCTTGCATGGCCAGAATACATGCCGCATCCTTGTTCGCCTCGTCGAACTTCTTTGGCTCTACCTGTGACAGAAAGCTAAGATGCAATACTTCGTTAATAGTACCTCTTCGAGTTCTGACACCGACACGAGGATCTCCGATGATCTGATCTCTAGGATGATCCCTCACGTGCCGGAGCTCAAGAAGTCTGGCGTCTGGAGCTTCGACTACTTCTTGGGCTTCTCCTTCTTCTAAGATATTTGTTCCATTTTGATCTTCAACATTTTCAGATGACGTGGAGGTGGAAACTTTGACGTACTTAGGAGCGTCATCTTTAGCGGTCTCATCCAGACTCAGCTGTTCAATTCGAGCACCTGCATCTTCAAGAATACTACTGGAAGAATTGCTGTTAAGCAAACTTCCTTCATCAAATACAACATTTATTGATTCTTCTACCACTAGGGTTTTCTTATTGAAGATCATATATACCCGACTATGGGAACTATAGCCCATGAATATGCCTTCGAAGCATTTTTCACCGAATTTAGTACGCGGGTACTTCCCATTATTCAGTACATAGCATCTGCAACCAAAAATCCTCAAGTAGGACATGGTTGGTTTCCTGCCTTTCAGTAGCTCGTAGGGCGTCTTACGATGATGCTTGTTGATCAATGCTCGGTTTTGTACATGACAAGCTGTATTGACAGCCTCTGCCCAGAAGTATTCCGGGAGAGAAGCGTCTTTCAACATTGTCGTGCAGGCTTCAATGAGAGTTCTATTTCTCCTCTCCGCAACTCCATTTTGCTGAGGAGTGCGCGGGGAGGAAAACTCATGAAAGATACCTTGTTCTTCACAAAATTCTGTCATAGCACCAGATTTGAATTCTGTTCCATGGTCACTTCTGATTTTGACCACGGAGCAGTTAAATTCGTTCTGAACCTGCTTGACAAAATTAGTGAAGATGTCAAGCGTATCTGACTTTCGTTTCAAAAAGAACACCGATGCAAACCGAGAATGATCATCAACTATCACTAGCGTATAGGACTTGCCTCCCAAGCTATGAACTTGCATTGGACCAAACAAGTCCATATGTAAAAGGTAAAGACATCGGGAAGAGTCTTTGTCTGCGATGCTCTTAAAGGTAGCCCGAGTCTGTTTGCCCATCTGGCATGCAGGACAGGGGCTATCTTTGATGCACTTGATACTGGGAGCATCCCTTACCAAGTTCTTAGAAAACAGCATACTAATTGTCTTGAAATTAATATGTGTCAATCTCTTGTGTCATTGTTCACAAAGAGATGCACTGCCTGTTGTCACAAGGCATACGGGGGTAGATGAATCTAAACTGAGAAAATCTAAAAAGAAGATATTTCTGCTCCTAATGCCTGATAATACCGTTTCAGAAGAGGTACGTGAAATTATCAGACATTTATCCTTGCAGAACTTAACGTCATAACCTTTATCACATAACTGACTTACACTGATCAGGTTATGGTTTAACCCTTCAACATAAGCCACGTCGGTGATAGAGATTATACCGTTGGAAATCATACCGTAACCTCTGGTGACTCCTCGATCTGACCCTCCAAAGATGACTTTGGGTCCATTCTCGACTGGAGTGTAATCACGCAGCAGGCTTCTTGTCCCGGTCATATGCCGGGAGCATCCACTGTCCAAATACCAGATCGGCGTTTTGGTGGCCTTTGGACATTCCTGCAAAACAAAATTAATTTGCCTTAGGAACCCAATCGAACTTGGGTCCTAGATTCCTGGTTAGCACACTCCCCCTCGGTTGGTTAACCCTACGAGTGGTCGGTCTCGCATTGCTAACATAGGGAGTCTCGTAATTCCTTGGATTAAACCAACAATCCACGGCAAAGTGACCGACTTTGCCACAGCACCAACAGTCGAATCTGTTGTACCTCTTCCTAGGCTCCTGCCTTACCCTGGGAACGGTGGGTACTGCTGGGGCCTTGGATCTGGAGGTGGAGGCCTCATGGTGACAACAGTCACATGACTTTGTCACCTTCTGTATAACAGGCTTGGCTTTTGGTGTCTGCTTTCCATTATGGCCGCTAGAGAATGGACCATAATTTCCCATGTGGATTTCCTCATAAGGTGCCTTGAAGGCACTCTCACCGAAGTTCCTGGGAAAGTTCCAACCGTCATACCGGCTCTTTGGCTTTGCAACCGAGGGCCGGAAATGATGCCCAAATGTTGACTCAAAGTCATGTTGGCTGCAAGGAAAGCCAGACTTTCTGAACGCAACAGGACTAAGAGGAGCCTTACCCTTTTCATCAGCAGAGGCCTTCTTGGCGGCCTTATTCTTCCTCTGGTTCTTGTTTCTCCTAGATGAAGAACCAGATACCCCTATATGCCCCAAGCCAGCTCCTTTGGCCTGAGCAGAGAAGGTATCAACGACTGGAAGAACTGTTTTTGGCATAGAGAAGCTCTTGACGATCTTCCTTTCTGCCGCAAGTAGTTCTTCCAACTTGTCGACTTCCTCCTGCTTAAGATCAAGGAGCTTCAAAGACTCTGAATGCTTTGAAGTCAGGTCAAGGTGCTCCTGTCGGAGAGAAATCAAGCTAGTGACCTCTTCCCTTAGGGATACACACTCACCCTTAAGGAATTTTACTTCCTTCTTCTCAGCCTTCAGTCTCTTACGGCACTCATCGAAAGTGTTGAGCAGAAGCTCATACTTCTCGAGGAGCTCAGCTTCACGGGCCGAAGGGCCATCCTCAGGTTCATCATCCTGAGACTCAGGATCAGAGTCGGAGTCGGAGAGAGGGGTGTGAGCTTTTACCTTCCCAGTAAATGGGGGGCATTCTCCTTCTGAGTCCGAGCGACCCACCAGCCCGAAGTAGGCTTCCTCATCATCACTTGAGTCTGAGGAGTCAGACTCACTCAGTGTCTTTGGCCGTTTGGCGATGTAGCTCCGCTCCTTCTTCTTGTCTCTAGAGGACTTGTGCTCCTCTTCTTTCCCTTTTTCCCTCTTGCCTTGATAGCAGTCGGCCACGACGTGTCCTGGCTTATTGCATCCAAAGCAAATAATGTCAGAGGAGCGATGTTTGTTCGTTCTAGATGCATACCTGTCAGAAGAATAGTTTTTCTTCTGATGCCTGGAGGAGGAGCCGTCTCTCTTTCTTTGATTCCTCATCTTGAGGAACTTCTTGAACTCTCGAGTGATGAGGGAGAAATCCTCCTCCGACAGCTCTGAGCTGGAGGAGCATGGCTCGGAGTCCTCCTCCTCATCCTTTTTCCTGGCACGGTACGACACCGCACCCTTGCCTTTTCTGGAGTGACTGGCTTTTAGAGCCACCGTCTTTTCTTTGGCAGCCGCCTTCTCAGCTTCTTCTTCTGCTTTTCTGGTGTTCAGCTGAAGCTCATAGGACATCAGCTTTCCAAACAGAATTTGTGGATCAGTTTCAGCTAGTCTGCCAAACTCTCTGATGGCGCAGATCTTTGTGTCTCATTCCTTAGTAAGGGACCTAAGGAACTTATCATTGAGTTCACCATTAGTGAACACTCTTCCGTAGCCTTTGAGGGCGTTAACAATCTTGAGGAAGTTCTCGTATGTGACTCCGATCTCTTCCTTAGGCCCTTGTCTGAAGGCCTCATATTTCTGGTTCAGGAGGGATCTCCGATCATCCCTCACTTCATTCGTGCCCTCCATTAGGATGATCAGGCACTGCCAAATCTCCTGTGCTGTCCTGCAGTTGCTGAAGTTTTGCATCATAGAGTCATCAACTGCGCTGACCAGAATGTTCCGTGCCTTCATGTCAAGTCCCACTAGTACCATCTCGTCCTTGTCCATTTCAGAAAGTGTCTTCGGCACTTTCTTGGTGGGATCATTGGTGGAGGCCTTAGTGGGGACATAAGGTCCCTCCAGCACGATCATGAAAAGTCGAGGATCCACTGCTTCCATGTAGAACCTGATCCTTTCCTTCCAAATAGGAAAGTTGAGCCTGTTGCACACTGGGATCTTGCCGGAGTACTTGAGCCCGTCCATAGTAGATGTTTGCCTCCTTCTTGACACTAGTGGCAGGATTCAACTCAAGGTGTTAACCTTTTTGATGAGTAACCTGCCTCTGATACCACTTGAAAGTCCACCTAGTGTCAACTATGTGCACCTATGGGGGGGGAATAGGTGACGTGTAGCGCTTTTGCGGAATTTACGAATGTACCTGCACAATAAAAATAAAAAGCACAGCACACAGAATACACAGGCAATTTATAGTGGTTCCCCGACTTGGGTACATCCACTTTCCCCCTTCGACCTATCTTCCAACAAGGGACGACTCGGTCTCTTCTCCAACAGGATTGAAATTCAATCCCTGCACTATCGGAAGGAACCCTTCCACACGTGAGAGTCAACACTCCCACAAAACGGGTTGCACCCAACCCTTACAACACGGAACAAACGTTCATTTACAACAAAAGTAAATATAGAATGTACACAAGATACAAACTTCGTTTGGAGACTACGGTGTTCCTCTTCGTTCGACGACGTGTTCGTGAAGTCAACGAAGAGTCTACAACCTTGGTCTCTCTTGGAGAGGATCTCCCCGGAACCGGCGGCGGCAACACGAGCGGCGGCTAGCTTCGGGATCGGCGGCTATGATGATGAGTGGCTGCTGAAAATAGAGATCCAATCTTCGTAGCGAAGCAAGCTAGGTCTACCAACGGTCACACGAGGATCGGTCGTCTCGATCGATTCGGATGGGAAGTTTTTCCCGATCAACAAATCGAGAGACAAGGGATCTCTGGATAGACGCGTGAGACTCAAGCTTTGCTAAGCTTCTGTTTCCAGAGATCGGGAAGAAACACGATCAACAGCGGCGGCTGACTAGCGCGAGCGGCGACGGATGCGGCGGAGCGATTTCGCGATTTTAGGGTTTGCTCTGCTCGGCTTCTTTCTCTGTGTGTCTACAGTTCAAAATACCCGTATATATACTGTAGATACTACTAATTTGACCGTTGTGGGACCCACAAGAAAAATCCCGAAAACCGGTCCAGAACATTGACAGCGGCAGAATCCGGTTCAGGAATATCCAGAAAAACGCCCAAGTCAAAATCGGTGAGAATCGAAAGTGATGCTCGCCGATTCGTCGAGAATCAAAGGTGATTCTCGACGATTCGGCGAGAATCAAGATTGATTCTCGTCGAATTTGCCTTGGTTGCACGCGCTGCTTTAGGCCAGGTCGAGACGGCGAGAATCAACCAGTGATTCTCGACGATTCGACGAGAATCACTAGTGATTCTCGCCGAATCGGCGAGAATCACTTGGTGATTCTCGTCGATTCTTTCTTAGAAGCAGAGGTGCTCGCTTAGAAGTGGCTGGATCGAGTTCGGCGAGAATCAACTTCTGATTCTCGACGAATCGGCGAGAATCCCAAGTGATTCTCGCCGAATCGGCGAGAATCACTTGGTGATTCTCGTCGATTTAACCTTAGACGAATTTTCGTCTTTCCACCTATGAGGTGCTCCTTGACCCATCCTTGCTCCTTGTCTGCTCCTGCATATTTACAGCCATGTGCTTGAAAATAAGTGCACTCCAATAGAGAGAATACACGTAGGCCAACACACTGATCTGCTCAACGAGGGATTACGTCGTGCAGACCCGTGTATATTGACCTACTGCACCCTGACATTGGTGTGCACTTAGCGTGGAAAAAACTGCAAGCACAACTAGAAAGATTTTATCAAATACATAGTCTATTGACCTTAGCTTGTCCAGGGGCTTCTTCAAATCAGGTACATTGTGGATACAATACCCAACAAACATCCCAAACCAAATCTCCGTGGAATTCTCCGAATTAACTACGGGAATATTCCGCGGTAAGTTGTTGAGCGCCGGGATAGAACCCCTGACCTCCTTTATAAAAGGGGACTAACACCACCTCTCATACCCAAGTGTGTCGTGGAGCTGGAGGATGCCTCGGATGACGATGCCGAGGTCAATGTTGAGGTACAATCTCATTGTGCCTCTTCTTGTTTGTTTGCTTTGTCTTTGCTTCATTTTGCGAGTGCGTCTTTGCATCGTCACATGATGATGAAATCCGTGGGGCCGCTTTGGTTTGAACGGAGACTCTCTTTTTCGGATCTCCCGTATTCTGGTTGTGTTTTGGTGTGTGTTCTTTTTGGCAGAGTAACATCTTGCTTGAGTGTTGTTTGCTTGCTCGCGCTTCCGGGAGACTCATAGGCTGGTGGAGGTTTGGAGGCGATGTGCCCCTGCTTGCTCGTGCCTTGAGCGGGGATGGTGGAGAACCTTTGTCCGTGCCTCTGGAGAACCGGGGTTCGTCCGGGCGGAGGCGGCAAGGAGCCTTTGTCTGTTTGCGCCTTAGGAGGATTGAGGCTCGTTCAGGCGGAGGTGTCGAAAAACCTTTGCTCGTTTGTGCCTTGGGAGAATCGGGATTCTCCCAGGTGGAGGTGGCGAAAAACCTTTGTTCGTTTGCAGCTCAGGAGAACCGGAGTTCGTCCAAGTGACGGTTGCACAGAACATTTGTTCGTTCGTGCATTAGGAGGACCGGGGCCCGTCCGAGTGGAGGTGGCGAAAAACCTTTGTTCGATTGCGCCTTGGGAGAATCGGGATTTGTTCAAGTGGAGGTGGCGAAGAACCTTTATTCGTTTGCGCCTCGGGAGAACCATGTAACATCCCTAGTTTCCCATGTGTGAAAACAACAAAAGTTCGAGGTACTGGAAGCTACCGCTCGGTGATAGCTATACCGCTGGTGGTAGTTATCCAATCAAATCTTTGCAGTTGATCCACTCGATGCAGTCGAAAATTTTGATGCAGTCGAATTGCTACCGCTGGCGGTAGTGTGATACTGCCTGGCGCTAGCAATCAGAATGATGCAGTCGATTAAGCGATGCAATCGAATTCCTATTGTGTCTGAGTGACGTTCTTATTATGTCGGAGTTCGCGGATGTGTTTCCTAAAGATCTCCCTGGGATTCCACCGCAGCGAGAGATCGACTTCACTATTAAGTTGGTGTCAGGTGCGAAACTTGTGTCACGCTCACCGTACCGTGTAGCGACAGGAGATGGCGGAACTGAAGGTTCAGTTGCAGGAATTACTAGAGTAAGGCTATATACGTCCAAGTATGTCGCATTGGAGTACACCGGTGCTCTTTGTGAAGAAGAATGACAGAATATTGCGTCTATGCATTAATTACCGTGAACTGAACAAGCTGACAAAGAAGAACAAATATTTGATTCCGAAAATCGATGATTTGTTTGATCAACTAGCTGGATCAACTGTCTATTCGAAGCTGGATTTGAAGTTCGGTCATTATCAGTTGAGGATTCAGGAAAGTGATATTCTCAAGACAGCGTTTGGTACATGCAAGTAGTCATCAACAGAACTCTACCTCTGGAACTAATTTTTCATCGCAATCCTCTACGCAGATGGGAGATACCTTGCCAGAAACAGTCTTGAAAACTTCTCCATCGAGTCAGTTGCCTTTCAGCAAACTGATGTAGTTCCAGCTCATCCCACCAAAGCCCCGTCTCTCCAAAGTACGAATCCAGGATACACCTTTAAACGGTTTGATCTGGAGATAGACTCAATCGCCAACCGCAAACTCAACGTTTCAATACTTGGCATTATAATACTTTGTCTGTCTATCCTGAGCAATCAACAGTCGCTCCTGAATCAAACGTATCGTCGAAGTCGCATCTTCGACGTCTCTACGCTTATAAACCTTTGATTCACCAGTTTCTACCCAAACCAACGGAGTACGACACTTCTTACTGTATAAGGTCTCAAAGGACGTCATCTTGATACTCGCTTGGTAACTATTGTTATAGGCGAACTCGATCATATAGAGATGGTCCTCTCACCTCTTCCCGAAATCCAAGACGCGCATGCAGAGCATATTCTCTATTGTCTTGTTTACCCTCTCGGTTTGACCATCCGTTTGCGGATGAAAAACATGCTGAATTTCAGCTTGGTATCCAACAATTAGTTGATTAGCCTTCAATCATTCGAAGTGAAACGCCCGTCTCAGTCACTGACAATGTTACGGGGCACACTGTGCAAACGTACGATGTTGTCAACACAAAGCTTTGCCAGCTTTTTCACTGAATCGTCCCTCCTATTCGGAATAAAGTGTGACACTTTTGTCAAACGGTCAACGATCACCCAAACGACATTGTTCCCGCACTGCGACCTCGGCAATCTGTGCACGAAATCTATAGATATGTTGTCAAACTTCCACTCCGGTATCGGTAACGACTTCAGGAAATCACCAGGTTTCTGACATTCAGCCTTCACGAGGGCGCAAGTATGACACTTTGTCAGATAAAGCGCTATGTCCATCTCTGGTCACCAGAACAGTTTTTTTATATCCTTGAACATTTTTGTGCTCCCCGGGTGGATTGAGTACTTTGTAAAGTGTGCCTCGTACATCAATTTTTTCCGTAATTTGCCTACATTTGGGATGCACAACCGACTGTCCTACAAAAAGCCATTATCAACAGAAAACTGGGCATTTGACCCATCCACAGTCTCTATCACGTAGCATTTCATGTTGTCATCCAATACCAATGCTTGCCGAATCTTGTCCGTGAGATCATATTGTACCTTTGTCCGGTTTAAACATGCATTTGCACTAGATCTTTCATCAACACAAGAGATCTCTAAGGCCTCCAAGTCTCGAATAAGACACTCATCATGCATTTGTATCCAGTTGACGATGAAGTCGAATTGTTACCGTTGGCGGTAGTGTGATACCGCCCGGCGCTAGCAATCAGAACGATGCAGTCGATTAAGCGATGTAGTCGAAGTTCTACCGCTGGCGATAGTGATATCGCAGTGGTAGCGATTCACGTGGCAGGACGCCACGGTTCAGTGGGTTGTGAAGCGGCCATTAAGCAGCGCTGATTGGGCCAAGCGGCCACCGCCTCAGCCACCGTACTGCGATAGTATACTACCGCGCCGCGATAGCATACTACCGCGCCGCGATAGCAAATTTAAAGATAATGTTAAGAGTCAGAGATGAGAAAGGTTTTCTTATTTCTCTCTTTCTCTCTCAAGGCTGATCCAGCTCTCTAGGAAAGTTGTGAAGTCGTTCTTATGGTCGAATTCGCGGGCCGAAGTTAGATCTGTGGAGAGGAAGGTGTTGTGAATGCTTCTATTCGGATCCCTTGCGATTTCATGGCTCCTAAACGATCTTCAAGGGTAATGATCTTAGTTCTTGGACAAGTGAAATCCTTATTTGACATGGTTGTATGAAAACCCTCGCCGATAGGTGGAGAATATGAAATTTCCAACGGGTTGATTGGTTGAATCCCCGGTAATAAAGTTGCATATAGAATTCGGAATCGAAATATGGAATAAGCATGCTGTGAGAAACCCACCCGGACAAGTTGGTCTTGATTGACGATGTATTGATTTGTGTGCTGGAGAAGACTCCGTGGTTAAACGTGTGGTTTACGGGGTCAGGGGTGTTGCAGGTTGCTACAATGAGTACTGGAGTTGGTCTCCAGGAAAACACCTACAATTGTAGCAGAATTAGAAGTTCAATTTGTTATCGTCAGGCGATAGTGCTACCGCTAGTGATAACACCCAGTGAGCTGATATGTGAGGGATGTGAAGTTCAGGTCCTACGGACGGGGTGCGTAGCATCAGACAGCGTGAAGTCCTGTTGTGTCTAGCTGAAGACAAATGTTGTGATTCTGTTAGATACCGCCAGACGGTAGTGCTACCGCTGGCGATAGCTCCCAGAGAGCTATGTGACCTGTCTCTTGGAGACTAGGGGGCTAACATATTGAGTTGTGAGCTTAAAGTGCCCAACTATGGTGGTCGGAAGTGCTACCCGCATCATGGCTTGTTACGTCCGGCGAGTTGAGCAACGGGTTGTGGCTGACCTGTACCTGCCCTATGACGATCGACTTGGAGTGAGTCACTGGCTTGAATCTCAATGTAGGAGAGCACCTTTGACTTTGTCGTAGCATAGGAGAGAAAGAGAAAGTCTTAGGCTACGAGCCGGAAAGACTAGTAATGCTCAAATGTTTAACCAGCACTGAGTGTGGTGGTGGGACTGGGAAAGTCCAGCACATCGATAATGTGTCATGAGTGTACGGGACGTGTGGTCATGTGCGTCAATGTCTGTGGTGAAAGATGCTTAAATTGCACGTTCTTATGCCAAGATATATATATATATATATATATATTGCATACCTGCACGGAAGGAACATCGTCGCCCCGAGTGAGGGGTGTGGTCATTATAAATTGGTCAGCGAAAACTGACCGTTGCCTTGTTTGTCATGTCTCGGAGGATTGGCCTTGTGCAGGTGCTAGAGAGCGGAGCGGGAAGTAGCGGGTTGAAGCCTTTTGTGTTATGCCGACCCTCGAAGGTCAAGCGAAGCATGTATTACTGTTTTCATGTGTGGCCGACCAGTGAGCCGATGTCTGTAAAACACGTTTGAAGGAAACTATTTGTAAGGCCTTAAGGCCAGACATTTTGTGTATTTTATATCATTCATGTGGTGTTGTTAGTAGACATTCCTGGTGTTAGGTTCTTAATAAATTAATGTTTCCGCTAGAATGCAACTCTGAGTTAGGATACGTGAATGTTTTGATTTCAATGCGTAACTTCACTGACTATCTGTGGAATATGGCATGTGGCCCCGGCCGGACCTTCTGTTATATTTTTCGTGATGAGGGTGGTACAAACCGGGGTTCGTCCAAGTGGAGGTGACGAAGAACCTTTGTTCGTATGCGCCTCAGGAGAACCGGGGTTCGTCTGGGTGGAGGTGGCGAAGAATCTTTGTTCGTTTGCACCTTAGAAGAACCGGGGTTCGTCCGAGTGGAGGTGGCGAAGAACCTTTGTTCGTTTGTGCCTCGGGAGAACCGAGATTTGTCCGAGTGGAGGTGATGAAAAATCTTTGTTTGTTTGCGCCTTAGGAGAATCGGGGTTCGTCCGGGTGGAGGTGACGAAAAACATTTGTTCGTTTGCACCTTAGGAGAACCGGGATTCGTTCGAGTGGAGGTGGTGAAGAACCTTTGTTCGTTTGCGCCTCCGGACAACCGAAGTTCGTCCGAGTGGAGGTGGCGAAGAACCTTTGTTTGTTTGCGGCTTAGGAGAACTGGGGTTTGTCCGAGTGGAAGTGGAGAACAACCTGTGTTCGATCGTACTTTAAGAGAACCGGGGTTCGACCTAGTGAAAGTGCAGACAGACCTTTGTTCCTCTCGCCTGGGAGGTGCAGAAGAACTTTTGTCCATCTCGCCTTTGGGGGATTCGTCTTGTCGAGATGTCCTGCAACGCGGGAGAGAGATGCCCTGTGACCTGGGAGCGAACAACGCGGGGGTGGGGAGGGGGTGGGGGGGAGAAATGCCCGACAGTGTGGGAGCGGAATGCTCTGCAATGCGGAGGCGAAGCGCCCGACGGCGTGGGAGCGGGATCCTCTGCAACGCGGAGGCGAAATGCCCGACAGCGTGGGAGCTGGACGCTCTGCAATGCGGAGGTAAAATACCCAACAACATGGGAGCGGGATACTCTGCAATGCGGAGGCGAACCGCCCGGTAGAGTGGGAGCGGGATGCTCTGCAACGCGGAGGCGGAACGCCTGACAGTGTTGGAGCTGGATACTCTACAACGCGGAGGCGAAACACCCAGCAGCGTGGGAGTGAGATGCTCTGCAACGCGAAGGAGAAGCACCAGGTAGCGTGAGAGCGGGATACTCTACAACGCGGAGGCGAAATGCAGATAGCGTGGGAGCGGGATGTTCTGCAACGCAAAGGCGAAACGCCCGGCAGCGTGGGAGCGAGATGATATGCAACGCGGAGGCAAAACGCTCGGCAGCGTTGGAGAGGGATGCTCTGCAACATGGAGGCGAAGCGCCCGACAGTGTGGGAGCGGGATGCTCTGCAACGCGGAGGCGAAACGCTCGTCAGCGTGGGAGAGGGACGCTCTGCAACGCGGAGGCAAAACTCCCTGCAGCGTAGGAGCGGGACGCTCTGCAACGCGGAGGCGAAACGCCCGACAGTGTTGGAGCGGGATGCTCTGCAACGCGGAGGCGAAGCGCCTGACAGCGTGGGAGCGGGATGCTCTGCAACGCGGAGGCGAAATGCCCGGCAACGTGGGAGCGGGACGCTCTGCAACGCGGTGGCGAAACTCCCGGCAGCGTGGGAGCGGGATGCTCTGCAACGCGGAGGCGAAACGCCCGGCTTCATGAATACATCGTGTTTCTTGTCGCTTGATTGTGATATTCACCTCAGATCTTTGCTTCGGGGAGACCTGCATGCCTGACGAAAGTCAAAAACAGTTACAATATAAAAGGAGATACATAAGCATGCACGCAAGTTTTTCATTGCGGCTTATTATGTTGAAGGAAAAATACACGAAGTTGAGACGCGGGCTTTGCGTGCATTATCAGGGGGAGCGACCCCCGCTTGTGCCCCTAAACTATCTGTGTCGGGCTGTTGCTCGGCCTTTAGATGGATTGTCGCTCTGCGACGCGGGATTGTTTGGGGCAGAGTTTTGCACAAATCTTCCGAGGAGACCTTGTTGAACGCGGGGCTCAATCTCGTCCTTCAACAGGTTGCAACTCTTTGTCTCGTGGTCATATCCGCGATAGAAGTCACAATATTGTGACTGTTTTCTCTCTTTGACGCAAGCGGTTCGGGTCTACGAAGCTCACTGCTGTCACGGATGGAGAGGAGCATGTTGGTTCGAGTGGTGTTCAATGGAGTGTAGTCTTGATGCAGACGAGTTCCTTGGTCCTGATAGGAATTGTCGTGATGCTCGTCGTTTCCCTTGGGGCCCCGTAGTGGCTCCGGATTCCTCTTCCTCCTCGAGCTTCCTTCATATTGTTGTCGATGTGTTTTGATGGCTTCGTCTGCTGTGATTTGATCCTTGACTCAGTGGATGAAGTCACGATAACTGGGTAGTGTTTCGCTCATCAGCATAGAGTAGAATTTTCTTGGTCTGAGTCCTCCGAGGAAGGTTCCTTGTCGGAGCTCAGAGTTAATCCCCGAAATCTGTCGTGCCTCTGCGGTGAAGCGACGAAAGTAATCCTTGAGCAATTCTCCTTCAGTCTGTCGGATTCCCGCGAGGTGTGAGGGGTCCCGAACGATCCGATGGTTGACGATGAATTGATCCGCAAAAAGTTAAGTTAGCTCTACAAAGTTCTCGATTTCCACCTCCTAGGGAGCCGAACCAAGTGTGACTGTCGTCTTTCGGAGTTGTCGGGAACACTAGACATAGGAGTGGGTCTGGGGCATTATGCATGTGCATGACGTTTACAAAGTGCTTAATGTGATCGAGAGGATCGTCTGTCCCGTCAAACATCTCGAATTCGCGGAGCTTGATCCCGGGAGAAACGGGATATGCTAGGACCGATGGAGCTAGTGGGGAGATGCAGTGGACGGGGTGTTGTACCTTTGTGTCTTGGTGCCCCCCGTGACCATAATCCTTTCTGATTATGAGCCTCACTTCCTCGCGAGTGAATTCTCTATCAGCCTGAGTGGCGACCTCCTTTGTTACACGAGAATTTTCTTGCGCGTGCCGAGGAAACCCGTCAAGCAATGCGAGGTGTGTGGAGTCATTGGTGTCGGACCACTCATCCGTGACGGGATCCTTCGGGCAGGCAGTGTCGTCAGACATTATCCAACTTGGGATTTGCAGTGGTTGGCCTTCGATAGCGATATCCGTGTTGGGAGCTCGGCGAGCCCTTAAGTTTCCCAGTAAGGCAAGCGTTCTTGCGTGACGCTCCCTTATCAGAGATCTGCATTCTTCCCCTAACGCTTGGGATGCAGTGGCGGTGGATTCTCCCTGAAGAAGGGCATTTCCTGCAGGTAAGTCGGCGAGGGATGGATTAATGTGCTCCTCTAGTACCACGTTACTGGCAGTTTTTGCACTTCCCTTCGTCATTGTTGCTAGTTGGGGGATGCTGAAATCTTGTAAGAGCTTTTAGGAACACCTTCCCACAGACGGCACCAAATTATTACGGGTCATCCGACTTTTTCCCCGGTTCGGAAAATCAGACCGCCTTATCTCGGAGTCGAGTTGGGCGCGCAAACAGTTAAAGAAAACCGCAGCAAATGACAAGAAGGCATTTTGACGTGGAAAATCCGGAAAGGGTGAAAAATCACGTGGTTGGATTTATGTCGAGCCAAAATCCACTAGTTCTTTGGAGATTACAGAGAGTGATGTTTGATATCGGAGAGCGACAGACCACTACTCCGTTACAAGTGCAGAAAATGGAGAAAATGACTAAGTCCCCGGAAACTCAATGGAAGCGCTCCGGTCTTGAGATGACGCTGAACTCACGGAATCTCGGTGGAAGCATTCCGGCTGGAAAATTCTCCAAGTCCACGGAGCTTCTAGAAAGAGCGCTCTCGTTGATGCGGAGCCTACATGGGAGCGCTCTCGCGGAAGCGGTTGACGTCACTTGAGCTGTGAGAAAATCGTAGCGCAAGGAGAAGAGCGGAGAGAATTCATGAGCGGAGAATCGGGCTAAGTCCGCGATCTCGCCGGAAAAGCTCAGAGCTCACTCTTGCCTTTAGAGTTGTTTGGCTTCAAATGAAGGTCAGTGAGTGTATTTATAGTTTTCTGGAGGGTCGTTGTGGTAATTGCGTCGGTGAGTGATTTGTGCTGGCGAATGACGTCGCTCCATTTTAATCACGTGGATCGTCAATTTTGCCGAAATGACGGAGATGCCCCCCGGGCAACCCGGGCGGGGTGCCCGGAGACGGCGGTGGTGGAGGAAAGTGGCGGAGGTCGGCGACAGCGGCGAGGGCCGCCGCCGGCGGAGGGGACCGACGGCGGGCGGGCGGGCGCCAAGGGCGGCCGAACGAGGCGCCGCCTGGCAGCCACACGGGCTGGTCGTGCGCGGCCACGCGGGGGACACGGGGCGCAGCCTAGCAGCCACACTGGCTGGTCGTCCGCGGCCACTCGGGGGGTGGTCGTGCGCAGCCCTGCGCGCCTCGCGCACGCAGGCTGGCCGTGTGCGGCCCTGCGTGCCTCGCGCGCGCAGGCTGGCCGCGCGCAGGCCGTGTGCGTCCGCGCGGGGGGCGGCCGCGCGCGCACTGGCAGCGCACGTCGGCCGCGCGGGGTGCGGTCGTGCGCATTCGGGCATGGGCCCCGCGTGCTCTTCGGGTCTTTTGGGGTGCTCGCGGCTCTTTGCACGCCACTGGCCCGGTTGAAATCCCTTGCACTTGGACCGGCTTTGACTCGAAAATCTCACGGGGACCCTATCAAGCTTGTTTGAATTTCCTTATTTAATTCAGCCCAATCCTGATCATCTCTATCATCCCTTCAGCCAGCTCATGAGATTACTAATTCTTAACAACACAAAATATATAATCTCAAATTAATGAAGTAAAAGAATATCGTAATCGCCGTCTTCAACGTCAAATAATGCCATAGAAAAACAGCTTACTCTCGTTCGTAGATCCGGGGACAGGCGAGACCTGTATATAAGGGTTGGGTGCGGTGGCTGAGTGGTTGGCATAGCTCGGGTTGTAGCCGGGGGCAGCGGCAGCGGCCGGATTGTAGTCGATGGGGACCCAAGTGGCGTGCTGGTTAGCCGGATGATATTGGGGCGTCATCGGGGTGCCCATCACCCACGTTTCGTCCCGCAACTCAACACCTTCGGCGCACGGGGGAAGAGGATAGCCTTGCGGCGGCGGCGGAGAAGGCTTGGAGTCCATCAGCGGCGGAGGTTTATAACCGGGAAAGAAATGCCCGATCACTCCCCCTTCTTAATCCGTCGTGAAAATGGGTGCTTAATGGGCGGGGAATCGAATCAAATGGAGAGAGATCGGCTTTTCTTTTCCTGATTTCTCTTTTTATTGAGGATAAGATTGAAAGATTCGAAGACGATGGAAATGGGATTATTCAACCTGATATTGGCTTGTCCCAGCTCAAAATCTTCTAATTTTTCACATCTTTTCGAAATACATCTTGTATATACAATTTCAGGAAAAGTGTTCAATACGAAAGTTGTAGATCTCAACGAAATCTACAACTTTTGTGTTAAACACTTTTCCTGAAATTACATGTACATGACATATTTCTGAAAGGTGTAAAAGCTGGGCATATTTCCAAAGTACGTCTTGTACATGCATTTTTAGAAAAAGTGATCAACACGAAAGTTGTAGATCTCTAAAAAGCGTATGTAGAAAAGGCACGAAAAATGGTGAGATTTTGGAGTGCGACTAGCAAATAACGGGTTGCGGTTAACAATCGCCTTATTTATTTAGGGTTTAGGGTTTCCACTGAAATCGTCCCTCGATTCTCCTATCCCGCCCCGTTCGGTTTCGTTTTGAGTTTTCGCGGACCAAATGTAACTGTTTGTTTGACTATGTTTTGCACCGTTTTCGTTTTGAGATGGAAACGTTATGTTTTCATTTCTTCTAAATTTGTTTGGCCCCAAAACATACATGAAGAGGTCCGTTTTGGGCGGTTTTGAGAATGGACGGTTCTTCTCTTCTTCCCTTCTTCCCGGCGGACGAGCTTTATTCCGTCTGATGCCATATGAGGAGATGCTGCCCCGATGGTATTTGAGGAGATGTTGCGAGCTTCTTCCCCGACGGGCGAGATGCTGACCCGACAGTATTTGAGGAGATGTTGCGAGCTTTCTTCCCCGGCTGGCGAGATGCTGCCCCGGCGGCATTTGAGGAGATGCTGCAAGCTTTCTTCCCCGACCGGCGAGATGCTGCCCCGGCGGTATTTGAGGAGATGGTGCGAGCTTTCTTCCCCGGCGGGCGAGATGCTACCCCGGCGGCATTTGAGGAGATGCTGCCAGCTTTCTTCCCCGGCCGGCGAGATGCTGCCCCGGCGGTATTTGAGGAGATGGTGCGAGCTTTCTTCCCCGGCGGGCGAGATGCTGCCCCGGCGGTATTTGAGGAGATGCTGCGAGCTTTCTTCCTCGGGGGGCGAGATGCTGCCCCGACGGTATTTGAGGAGATGCTGCGAGCTTTCTTCCCCGGCGGGCGAGCTTTCCCCGACGGTATTTGAGGAGATGCTAGGTGGGATTTGACCGATTTGTTTTGTTTTTAGGAAAATGTCAAATACCTTCCGGGTGTAAAGCTTGGGAAGAATGTTGTGGCTGATCCTGATCTGAAGAATGCCGGTAATATCGGCATTCAAAACTGACCTGGAGAATGCTGGTAATAATAGCTTCATTTTTTCGGTGAATACCAAACATAAAACTATAAATCAAACGAACATAAGTTTTTGTAAACCTCAAAAACATTAAACTTTACAATTTATTTGTATCTTTATTTATTATAAATTCCTAATTTATTAAATTAATGTGTTTTTTTAAAATTAAAAATGCGCTCTCATTGTCTCATACGCTCATATACTCGGTCTTTTACCTGCAATAAAAAATACTCTCTCCATGCGGCTCGCAAATTTTTGTGCATAGGGAAAAAACAAGCGACGGGTGGAGCATAATTCTTGAGGGTTTGCGAGCGCCGAGAGTATCATCGCGCTGGGAACATCATCGCGTTGAGGCAACGTCCTGGTCGGAGTACTGTCGTGCGGGTGTAACGGTGATATCTCCGGCAGCGGGGTGGAGGAGCGCTAGAGGGAGATGAATAAGACACATAAAGAAAGTATTACATTTAATCTGGTACAAGGCACACTATCTACATAACTCTAAAAAGACAAGACAAACTGATTTATTAAGGGCGTTTATATTAACAGCACATACATGACTATTGACAGCCTATTTAAATTAAAAAAACACCTAAATACGGCTCTCTAATAATAGGAAAAATTTTCGAACCGGAGCACGTTTGGAAATCTAGGTCCGGGTTTAACCCTGTAGCACGTGGCGCAATCACAGCGGCACATTAAATCCCGCTATTTTTCTTCCTTCTTCCGTCGTTTATTCTCCTTCTCCTGCGAACTTTTTCGAACCAACTGTGCTCCAGCGAACTGTGCTCGGAACTCCGGCGAACTGTGCTCGAAACTTACCATCTTCCTGCGCATCCTCGCCGTCATCCTACCGAAGTCCGTTTCTACAGCCTCTCGTTTGAATATCCTCTACAGGTCAGTTCCTGCCCTTGTTTTAGGGTTTCCTTGCTTACATCCTGCAATGCCTGACCGTGGCGATGGAAGACGATCTCGCCATGATCTGTATAACGATCTCCTGGGAGATCACAAGTATTTTCCACCATGGAGATCACTTTTGATCTCCATGGAGATCACAGTTGATCTTCATGGAGATCACAGTTGATCTCCATGGAGAACATAGTTGATCTCCGGGGAAATCACAAGTGTTTTCCACCATGAAGATCACTTTTGATCTCCATGGAGATCACTTTTGATCTCCATGGAGATCACTTTTGATCTCCATGGAGATCACAGTTGATCTCCATGGAGAACACAGTTGATATTGATCTGTGTATATTGTCAAAGGTTGCTTGCCGGAAACAAATTTTAGAAATGTCTCAAATAACCAGGTGAATGTTTCTATTGTTTCCTCATATATAAACGCTATTGCAATAACTGCATTTTGTCAATGATGATTAACATCCACAAAAGGAGCACATGCAAGATTATAATTGTTCATTCTATATGTGGTGTCAAATGTAATTACATCGTCAAAACAATCATAATCAATTTTTCTTTGACCATCAATCCATACAAAATTTGTCAACTTGTTCATGTCGTCAACTTGAACATCGAAGGAAAACATATTATCCTGCATTTGACGCTCCTTAAGTAATTCTAAGAGACTAACAGCATTGTACAACCCGTATTCGTCGAGAGCGGGTCCTACCACAGCCAAGTCAGTAGGAGTCAGGGTCAACAAGTCACCACAGGAGTCAAAGTCAGCATTCAAGATCGCGGAAGGCCTGGCGAGTATAGGCGAGCTCCCCTCGCATACTTGCCAGGTAGGCGACTAGGCGAGATACTCGCCCAGCCCGTGCGAGTTCCTCTGGAAGTCGCCTGGTCGCCAGGGGGTGGGGTATAAATAAGACCCCCCCTCCCCCTGCCTTGGCCTATAAATAGGATCCCAGGGGTACGAGAGAGGGGACCGAAAATCCGGAGCAGGATACTCGCGCGTTTCAAGATATTGGCCAATTCTTCGGATTCCTTTTCCTTAGAGCAACTCGCGACTTTGCGACCTTGCCAGATAGCCTCTCTCGTATCCAGTTCGGCCATTCTTGGTTGAGAAGGGGTTACTCCTTACGAGCATCCGGGTACGTGGTGGGTCCTTCCTGCCGCAACATCTGGGGTCCTGTTTGACCTGTTCCTTCTTTCTGGCCACCCTAGCCGTCCGATCTAGCTTCTGAGCCAGTAACCTTAGGCAGCTTTGATCCGATTTCTGAGGTTAGGAATTTCCTGGCTTCAACACTTGGTGCGGTGAGCGTGGACTGCAGCCAAGGAGGAAAGTTTGGAAGTTGAGTGAGATGGCCATAGGTGGCGAGCAAGGCGGGTTGGTCGGCAACTCGGCATTAGGAGGAGACACCGCGCGAGGTGGCGAGTTTGTAACAGTGGCCGCATTTGAAGAGTTCGCGAGGAAGATCGAGCAAACCATTCTCACTGGTTTCGCTCAGCGCCCAGAGGTCACGGCGACTTCTCCTCGTCTCCTGACGCCGCTAGAAGAGGAAGCGCCGCCGAGGCGAGCTGGAAAGGAGCCAGCTTGGGCAAGGGAAGAGCGACCAATGCAGTCGCGACTTTATCCGACGAGCAGCCATGGGGTCCGTTTTCGGGATCCAATGTCGTCGGCGAGATTCAGAGATACTCGCCAGTACAACGAGTATGACGTCTTTAGCGAGGATGAAACTCGTCACCGCCAGGGAGGGAGGAGCCCCTTCTGTGACGAGATCCTCGCTGCTCCAGTTCTAGAAGGGTTCCGGGAACCCATTCTTTCTTACTACTCAGGCAGAGACGATCCTGTCAGACACCTCCAATGGTTTGAGGACGTCGTCTCCATTCGTAATATGTCTGATGCCTTCAAGTGCAGGTTCTTCTCCATCACCCTCAAGGGAAATGCTCGGGATTGGTTCCATCAACTACCAGCAGGGTCCGTATACTACTTCTCAGATTTGCGTCGGGGCCTTATGGCAAGGTTCGCGACTTCGAAGAAGAGGAAGAAGGAAGCGACATCACTCTTCAAGATCGTCCAAGGGCAACACGAGAGTTTGGGACACTACATCGACCGCTTTCAAGAGGAAATTTTGGAGATAGAGGAGGTGGACAGTTTCACCCTGATGGTGGCTCTCAAGTTCGAGTTGAAGCAAGGTTTGTTCAGTCTGGAGATGGGGTCCAATCCCCCGAGATCCTTCGAGGAGATGATAGAGAAGGCGAATACTTTTATTCGCGGAGAAGAGAAGAACAAAGACTTCTTAGCAAGGCTAGATAGAGAGATTGCGATGGAAAGGGGGACAGCAGGACCTTCGGGGTCGAAGTCGAGGAGGACGCCGGAAAGGAAGGAGGAGAGAAAGGAGGAAAGGAAGAAAGAAGAGCCAAGAAGGGAAGAGAGAAGGAAGAGGGAGGAGCCCAGGAGAGTTGAAGATAGGAGGCAAGAGAGGCCTCGAAGACAGGAAGAGAGAAGACCAGTGGAAGCTCGAGAAGGGGGAAGGGAGGAAAGGCGATTCCAGTATCCAGAGAATCGCCCCCAATGGAGACCAGCGAGACAGCAATATCAGGGAGAAAGGAGGAATGGAAATCGGCAGGAAGGAGGTCGAGGGGGAGGAAGAAGGGAGACAATGGCCATCGCTCGCCACGACAACAAGCGGCGTCGGAGGGAGCAGCGAGCGATGCGCCAGGAGGCGGCAATTCCCCTTTACTGTGATATTCATCGAGTAGAGGGGCACGGGACCTTGGCTTGCCCCGAGTTTTGGGAAGCAAGGAGAAGGCTGGAGGCAGGAGCAGCAGAAAGAGAGCAGTAGAGGCAGGAGGCCCCGGTTGGGCAGGTGGCATTTCAAACTCTGGCAAGAAGAAGGAATGAAGACCGAGTTGACCTCAGAACTCGCGGGGAAGTGTTACATGACCCAGGAGGTGGGCATGTAGGAGTGATCAATGGAGGGGCCGGGCTTGGAGCTTCCCGCAAGGGAAGTCTTCACCAGATCTATCGGAAGAACGTCGCTTCGACGTCGCAGACCCCGCCGCCATTAGAAGAGATCACCTTCTCGGAGGAAGATATGCTGGGGAATGAGAACCCTTTCCATGGCGCCCTGGTGATCCAAGCTGTCATCGAGGACTTCACCGTCGACCGAATCCTCGCGGATAACGGAAGTTCGGTGAATGTCATCTTCAAGAGAACTTTTGCTGGACTACAAGTGGAAGCGTCCCCAGTCCAGGCTGCAGATGGACCACTCTTTGGCTTCTCAGGAGAGAAGAAAGAGGTGGAGGGAGCAGTGGAGCTGCTGGTCACACTCGGGGGGACTTCGATTCGATGTCGCTTTATCATCGTCGACGCACCGAGTGGTTACAACGCCATCTTCGGGCGGCCACTTATCAACCACTTCAGGGCCGTTCCGTCGTCTTATCACCAGTGCCTGAAGTACTGCCGCGGAGATGTGCAGATCAGGATCAGAGGAGATCCCAAGGCTTCCAGGGAGTGCTACTTGAATGCCGTCAGCACCATCAGCTGGACGGGTGACGCGGAAAAGCCAGAAGAGTTGCTGGAGAAGGAGAACGGGTTGTGTGTTGCTGAGGAGGTGGAAGAGATAGAAGTGATCTCACAAGGGGGAGAGCCGGGACTGCTGAAGGTGGGAGGATCCTTGCCGCTTGGGGGGAAGATGGAGATGGCCGCTTGCCTGCAAGACAACGTTGATGTCTTTGCATGGAGCGCCGCCGAGATGCCAGGGGTGGACGCCGATGTTGCTTGTCATCGCCTCAACCTAGATCCCGCGGCGGCTCCAGTTCGACAGAAGCAGAGGAAGAGCGCCGCCATGCTAGCTGAGCCGATCAGGGAAGAGGAGGAGAAGCTGCTGAAAGCAGGGTTCGTCTCGGAGATCCAGTATCCAGGTTGGGTCTCCAATGTTATAATGGTGAAGAAGCCTGGAGGAGGCTGGCGGTTATGTATCGATTTTTCCATGTTAAATAAAGCTTGTCCGAAAGATTGCTACCCCTTGCCTCAAATCGACGCGTTGGTTGATTCCGCCGTCGGGTTTCCTGTGATGAGTTTTCTTGATGCCTTTTCAGGATATCATCAGATCCGGATGCATCCCCCCGACTGCCGGGACGTCTCTTTCATAACCAGCGACGGCTGCTATAGCTACAAGATGATGCCCTTCGGGCTCAAGAATGCAGGCGCCACTTACCAGAGGATGATGAATCAGATCTTCAAAGGGCAAAAGGGGCGGAACTTGGAGGTTTATGTTGATGACCTCCTCGTCAAGAGCAAGAGCGTCGTGGAGCATATAACGGATCTGGTGGAGACCTTTGCCACCCTGAGGAAGTACAAGATGCGGCTCAATCCGGCCAAGTGCGTCTTCGGTGTGGGAAGAGGGAAGTTTCTAGGTCATCTCCTTACTCCCAGGGGGTAGAACCCAATCCAGACAAGGTGAAGGCCATTCTGGAGATGTCATCGCCGCGAGACCCTAAGGAAGTCCAAAGGCTGACAGGAAGGCTTGCAGGCCTCAGCCGTTTTTTGTCCAAGGCAGGGGAGAAATGCTCTCCGTTCTTCAAGACCCTTCGGGGAAATCAGAAATTCGAGTGGACATCGGAGTGCGAGGAGGCTTTCAGAAAGCTCAAGCAACAACTAACCCAAGCTCCTCTCCTCCAGGGGCCACGGGGTGATGAAGATCTCTTCCTCTACCTAGGAGTCGGGCCAGAAGCGGTTAGTTCGATGCTGGTTCGGGAGGAAGGCAAGAGACAACTTCCTATCTACTATGTTAGCAGAGTGCTGCGACAGGCGGAGACGAGGTATCCAATCCTGGAGAAGCTGGTGTTTGCTTTGGTGGTTTCGGCTCGAAGGCTACGGCCATATTTTCGAGCTCACTCCATCAGGGTCGTCTCCGATCATCCTCTAAGGATTATCCTGGATGGAGTGGAGCACTCTGGCAGGTTGGCAAAGTGGGCAGTGGAGCTTAGCGAGTTCGATATTTCCTACTCTCCAAGGGTAGCAATCAAGGCACAGGCGGTGGCAGATTTCCTTACCGACTTCTCGGCCGAAGTGGAAGTAGAGGAAGGCTCTTCTAGCATAGTGTCCTGGAAGGTGTTTGTGGATGGTGCTTCGGGCAGATACTCTCTGGGAGCCGGAGTCATGCTCGTCAGCCCTCAGGGAACCAGGATCGAGCAGGAAGTTGAAATCCATTTTTCGGTTACCAACAATCAGGCGGAGTACGAAGCCATGGTGGCCGGCTTGCGTCTCGCCAAGGAGTTAGGGATTAAAGATATCAGGGCCTTCACCGACTCGATGGTAGTTGCTTCCCAGATCAGAGGCGAGTTCGAGGTGAATGACCCGATTTTGCGACGGTACTTGATCAAAGTGAAAGGTCTGATCGGGGGATTTCAATCTTTCTTCGTCGAGCACGTACCCCGAGAGGAGAATTCGGAAGCCGACTATCTTGCCAAATACGGTCCCCGGGCTGGGGGAATCGTGACTGAGCTTTTCCGACCGTCCATCGAGGAAGGGGAGATGATGGAAATTGAGCAAAGGGCATCGTGGAGGGATCCGTTCATTTCTTTTCTAACGACGGGACAGATACCAGCCAGCGAAGGAGACCAGAGGAAGTTTCGCTACAAAGCCGCTTACTATTTGCTCTAAGAAGGGGAACTCTACCGAAAAACCATCTCAGGTCCTTTGGCTCGGTGCCTATCAGAGGTTGAAATACCTCGTGTCCTGGAAGAGATTCACTCAAGAGAGTGCGGCAGTCACTCGGGAACCAGGACCCTCGAGCAAAGGATTCTAAGGCATGGATATTTCTGGCCCACCATTAGGAAAGATGCAGAGACTTTCTCAAAAAAGTGCCTCCAGTGCCAGCTCTTCGCGCCTCTCCAACTACAGCCAGCTCAACACCTTCGCTCGATCACAGCTCCATGGCCCTTCGCCATCTGGGGAATGGACTTGATCGGCCCTTTTCCTCAGGCCAGCGGACAGAGGAAGTTCGTGCTAGTTATGATCGACTACTTCTCCAAGTGGATCGAGACAAAGGCCCTAGCCAAGACCACGTCGCAGATCGTGAAGAATTTCATTTTGGGAGAGATCGCATGCATGTACGGGATTCCCTTGGCCATCGTCACTGACAACGGGCCGCAGTTCGCTAGTTTGGAGTTAAAGGATTTCTGCAAACAGCTAGAGACGGATCTTCGATTCGCCTCTGTGCATCATCCTCGCAGCAATGGACAGGTGGAAGCAGCCAACAAATTGATCATCAACCTTCTGAAGAAGAAAGTCACCAACTTGAAAGGCAACTGGGCGGAACAGCTACCCTCGGTTCTCTGGGCTTTGAGGACAACTCCAAACTCGGTCATGGGGGAAACTCCTTTCAAGTTATCCCACGGGTCTGAGGCACTCATCCCAGTAGAATTCGAGGTTTGGAGCCCGAGAGTTATAGCAGCTGGAGACGGCGGCGAAGAATGGCGCTTAGAGAATGAGGACGCCCAAAGACTCTCACTGGATTTCGTGGAAGAACTTCGTGACTTGGCCGCTATCCGCCAAGAGGAGATCAAGCGGCGCATGGCGAGACACTTCGACAAAAATGTCCGCCTAAAGCATTTTCTCGTCGGAGACCTGGTTATGAAGAAGGTCGACGCTGCAGGAAGGGGAGCCACAGTGGGCAAGCTGCATCCGAATTGGGAAGGTCCGTACATTATTCAAGAAGCCTTAGCCACCGGAGGCTATTATCTCCAGAATCAGGTTGGAGAGCAGCTGGGAGGTACTTGGAGCGGGGATGACCTGAAAAGGATCTATCCTTAGTGGCCGGTGATGTACTTTGTTTACATACTTTTACATATATGCAATGGATCGCAAGCTTTCTGGGAACTCAAGGTTTTACTTCAAGATCGATCCAAGAAGCGGGCAGTCGACTCGTTCCTCATAGATAGCCCAGTTCGGACGATGAGACGATGCCTCGGGATATAAGCGTCCTTGTAAGATCGGACTCCTGCATTGACGGTCGAGATCAACTCCCCCCTTACATGTCGGCCTAGCTACCCCCGACTGCATCTCTCCTCCGACTGGAGGAACTAGCGGGAACGGGTCTGGACCCCAACCTCTCGAATTGGAGGAAGCATCAACGGGGGCCAGGATAGGCCCAAGGGAGTATGTTAGTCGCGGGCGCGTCCCGGAGGACCCTCGGAAAGACATAGCCCCTCACCCGTACTTCGACGCTCATAGCCAGTTGGCAGAGCTAAATACGATCGCAGCAGTTGGATTGGGAAACGTGCCTCCATCCTGTGGATAGCCCAGTTCGGACGATGGGACGATGCCTCGGGATATAAGCGCCCTTGTAAGACCGGACCTCTACATTGACGGCCGAGATCAGCTCCCCCCTTTGCAAGTCGGCCTAGCTCCCCCCGACTGCATCTCTCCTCCGACTGGAGGAACTATCAGGAACAGGGTTGGAGGCCAACCTCCCAACTCGACGTCTTCAAGATCGTCGTTCGATTTCTGTTTTCTTCTTCCTCAAAGATGCGCTTAATCCATTTTCAAACTCTTGAAACAGCAGGAAAAACAACGCTCAAGTCCTTGAGTGGCAGGTCCTGGTAAGTCCAAGTTCCTGCACGAGCTCCTCTCCTGCATATTGGCAGCAGACCTCCTCGAGTGGGATCAAGTCCTTGAGTGGCAGGTCCTGGTAAGTCCAAGTTCCTGCACGAGTTCCTCTCCCGCATATTGGCAGCAGACCTCCTCGAGTGGGATCAAGTCCTTGAGTGGCAGGTCCTGGTAAGTCCAAGTTCCTGCACGAGTTCCTCTCCTGCATATTGGCAGCAGACCTCCTCGAGTGGGATCAAGTCCTTCAGTGGCAGGTCCTGGTAAGTCCAAGTTCCTGCACGAGCTCCTCTCCTGCATATTGGCAGCAGACCTCCTCGAGTGGGATCATGTCCTTGAGTGGCAGGTCCTGGTAAGTCCAAGTTCCTGCACGAGCTCCTCTCCTGCATATTGGCAGCAGACCTCCTCGAGTGGGATCAAGTCCTTGAGTGGCAGGTCCTGGTAAGTCCAAGTTCCTGACGAGCTCCTCTCCTGCATATTGGCAGCAGACCTCCTCGAGTGGGATCAAGTCCTTGAGTGGCAGGTCCTGGTAAGTCCAAGTTCCTGCACGAGCTCCTCTCCTGCATATTGGCAGCAGACCTCCTCGAGTGGGATCAAGTCCTTGAGTGGCAGGTCCTGGTAAGTCCAAGTTCCTGCACGAGCTCCTCTCCTGCATATTGGCAGCAGACCTCCTCGAGTGGGATCAAGTCCTTGAGTGGCAGGTCCTGGTAAGTCCAAGTTCCTACACGAGCTCCTCTCCTGCATATTGGCAGTAGACCTCCTCGAGTGGGATCAAGTCCTTGAGTGGCAGGTCCTGGTAAGTCCAAGTTCCTGCACGAGCTCATATCCTGCATATTGGCATCAGACCTCTTTGAGTGGGCTCAAGTCCTTGAGTGGCAGGTCCTGGTAAGTCCAAGTTCCTGCACGAGCTCCTCTCCTACATATTGGCAGCAGACCTCCTCGAGTGGGATCAAGTCCTTGAGTGGCAGGTCCTGGTAAGTCCAAGTTACTGCACGAGTTCCTCTCCTACATATTGGCAGCAGACCTCCTCGAGTGGGATCAAGTCCTTGAGTGGCAGGACCTGGTAAGTCCAAGTTCATGCACGAGTTCCTCTCCTGCATATTGGCAGCAGACCTCCTCGAGTGGGATCAAGTCCTTGAGTGGCAGGTCCTGGTAAGTCCAAGTTCCTGCACGAGCTCCTCTCCTGCATATTGGCAACAGACCTCCTCGAGTGAGATCAAGTCCTTGAGTGGCAGGTCCTAGTAAGTCCAAGTTCCTGCATGAGCTCCTCTCCTGCATATTGGCAGCAGACCTCCTCGAGTGGGATCAAGTCCTTGAGTGGCAGGTTCTGGTAAGTCCAAGTTCCTGCACGAGCTCCTCTCCTGCATATTGGCAGCAGACCTCCTCGAGTGAGATCAAGTCCTTGAGTGGCAGGTCCTGGTAAGTCTAAGTTCCTGCACGAGCTCCTCTCCTGCATATTGGCAGCAGACCTCCTCAAGTGGGATCAAGTCCTTGAGTGGCAGGTCCTGGTAAGTCCAAGTTCCTGCACGAGCTCCTCTCATGCATATTGGCAGCAGACCTCCTCGAGTGAGATCAAGTCCTTGAGTGGCAGGTCCTGGTAAGTCCAAGTAGCCGCACGAGCCATTCTCCTGCATATTGGCCACAGACCTCCTCGAGTGCGATCAAGTTAGACCAAGCTTCCCGGAGGGATAGTGCGAGCAGTATTGGGGCGAGAAGGCATGAAGGCAGCGATGAGTATGCGAGTATGGTATAGCAAAATGCGAGTATGGTCTGGCGAGTAGCTACGGGGCGAGTGCCAAGGTGCGAGCTGCGAAGGACTAATACGGGCATGCAAGTATCAACTACGCGACCATCAACAATGTCGTCGTGCGAGTGCATGCCGCGAGTACTCGTTCTCCCCGAGCCTACGAGTATAGCGAATATTATCAATTAACCAGCATGCGAAAAAGAGAAGAGGTGACAATGCGGTAATTCAAACTTGCATTGATATTTCAAGAATTTTACAAATGTTGGTTACAAAAATTTCTCTAGAGGCTATGTCAAGCGAGTATGAAGAATATCAACAAGCAACTAGGACTCATCGTCGCCAGTATCTGGCCGATATTCCTCATCTCCAATGTCGGCGTCCTCTTCATCGCCGCTTTCCTCGCTTTCCTCCTCGTCGCTACCGTTGTTGCTGCTACTGCCGCCGCTGCTACCGCTGTTGTCAGAACCTGACAACTTCAGAGGCCGGCGATCTGGCGAGACCGTCTCGGCGAGCAGCTCAGGGATGAGTTCGTCGACCGTGAACTCCTTCTCCCCTTCGTCAAGTTTCCCGCTAATCCTCAGCCTCGCGAGGACCACGTTGTCTGCCGCACGGGCAATCTCGCGGCGGACGGACGACCTCTCTTCCCACAGGATGCGAGATCGTTTGATGGCGTAATGAGGATCGTCCTCCGGGCGCGGCTGAGGAGCAGAGGAACTCGCGCCGGCTTCTAGAATGGCTAGGCGAGATTCCATCTCGGCCGCGCGAATTTGGGCTGCCTCCAAATCAGCCCGAGCCTTGGCGAGTTCCGCCTCGTACTCAGAAAGCTTTTTGGCGGTCTCCATCTCGGCAGCCTGCTGTACAACCCATATTCGTCGAGAGTGGGTCCTACCACAGCCAAGTCAGCAGAGGCAAAGGTCAACAAGTCAAGGCAGAAGTCAAAGTCAGCATTTAGGTCGCGGAAGGCCTGTGCGAATATAGGGGAGCTCCTCTCGCATACTCGCCAGGTAGGCAACTAGGCGAGATACTCGCCCGATCCTTGCGAGTTCCCCTGGAAGTCGTCTAGTCGCAAGGGGTGGGGTATAAATATGACCCCCCTCTCCCCTTACTTTTGCCTATAAATAGGACCCCAGGGGTACGAGAGAGAAAGGGTGAAACCTTCGGCAGGATACTCGCGTGCCTCTTGTTTGAGATATTGGCTTAGTCTTCAGATTCTTTTTCCTTAGAGCAATTCACGACTTTGCGACTTTGTCAGCTAGCCTCTCTCGTACTCAGTTCGGCCACTCTTGGTTGAGAAGTGGTTGCTCCTTACGAGCATCCGGGTACGTGGTGGGTCCTTCCTGCCGCAACGTGTGGGGTCCTGTTTGACATATTTCTTTGTGCTAGTCTTCTTTGCCGTCTTATCTAGCTTTTGAGCCAGTAAACTTAGGCAGCTCCGGTCCGAATTCTGAGGTTAGGATTTTCCTAGCTTCAACACTTGGTGCGGTGAGCGTGGATCGCAGCTAAGGAGGAAAGTTTGGGAGTTGAGAGAGATGGCCATTGGTGGCGAGCAAGGAGAGTTGGTCGGCAACTCGGCAGTAGGAGGAGACGCCGCGCGAGGTGGCGAGTTTGTAACAGTGGCTGCATTCGAAGAGTTCGCGAGGAAAATCGAGCAGACCATTCTCACTGGTTTCGCTCAGCGCCCAGAGGTCACGACGACTTCTCCTCGTCGCCTGACGCCGCTAGAAGAGGGAGCGCCGCCGAGGCGAGCTGGGAAGGAGCCCGCTTGGGCAAGAGAAGAACGACCAACGCCGTCGCGGCTTTATCCGGCGAGCAGCCAGGGGGTCCGTTTCCGGGATCCAATGTCGCCGACGAGATTCAGAGATACTCATCAATGCGAGTATGACATTTCTAGCGAGGATGAAACTCGTCACCGCCAGGGAGGGAGGAGCCCCTTCTGTGACGAGATCCTCGCCGCTCCAGTTCCAGAAGGATTCCGGGAACCCATTCTTACTTACTACTCCGGCAGAGACGATCCTGTCAGACACCTCCAGTGGTTTGAGGACGTCGTCTCCATTCGAAATATGTCTGATGCCTTCAAGTGCAGGTTCTTCTCCATCACCCTCAAGGGAAATGCTCGGGATTGGTTCCATCAACTACCGGCAGGGTCAGTATACTACTTCTCAGATTTGCGTCGGGGCCTTATGGTAAGGTTTGCGACTTCGACGAAGAGGAAGAAGGAAGCGACAGCACTCTTCAAGATCGTCCAAGGGCAACACGAGAGTTTGGGACACTACATCGATCGCTTTCAAGAGGAAATTCTGGAGGTAGAGGAAGTGGACAGTTTTACCTTGATGGTGGCCCTCAAATTCGGGTTGAAGCAAGGTTTGTTCAGTCTGGATATGGGGTCCAATCCCCCGAGATCCTTCGAGGAGATGATAGAGAAGACGAATACCTTTGTTCGTGGAGAAGAGAATAACAAGGACTTCTTAGCGAGGCTAGATGGGGAGATTGCGATGGAAAGGGGGAGAGCAGAACCTAGGGTCAAAGTCAAGGAAGACGCCAGAAAGGAAGGAAGAGAGGAAAGAGGAAAGGAAGAAAGAAGAGTCAAGAAGGGAAGAGAGAAGGAAGAAGGAAGAACCCAGGAGGTTCGAAGAAAGGAGGCGGGAGAGGCCTCGAAGGCAGGAAGAGAGGAGGCCGGCGGAAGCTCGAGAAGGAAGAAGGGAGGAAAGGCGATTCCAGTATCCGGAGAATCGCCCCCAGTGGAGACCAGCGAGACAGCAGTATCAGGAAGAAAGGAGAGATGGAAATCGACAGGAGGGAGGTCGAGGAGGAGGATGAAGAGAGACAATGACCATCGCTCGCCGAGACAACAAGAGACGTCGGAAGGAGCAGCGAGCGATGCGCCAGGAGGCGGCAATTCCTCTTTACTGCGATATTCATCGAGTAGAGGGACACAGGACCTTGGCTTTCCCCGAGTTTTGGGAAGCAAGGAGAAGGCTGGAAGCAGGCGCAGCAGAAAGAGAGCAGCAGAGGCAGGAGGCCCCGGTTGGACAGGTGGCATTTCAAACTCCGGCAAGAAGAAGGAATGAAGACCGAGTTGACCTGGGAACTCGCGGGGAGGTGTTACATGGCCCAGGAGGTGGGCATGTAGGAGTGATCAATGGAGGGGCCGGGCTTGGAGCTTCCCGCAATGGAAGTCTTCACCAGATCTATCGGAAGAACGTCGCTTCAACGTCGCAGATCCCGCCGCCATTAGAGTAGATCACCTTCTCAGAGGAAGATATGCTGGGGAATGAGAACCCTTTCCATGACGCCCTAGTGATCCAAGCTGCCATCGAGGACTTCACCGTCGACCGAATCCTCGCGGACAACGGAAGTTCGGTGAATGTCATCTTCAAGAGAACTTTTACTGGACTTCAGGTGGAAGCGTCCCGAGTCCAGGCTGCGGACGAACCACTCTTTGGATTCTCAGGAGAGAAGAAAGAGGTGGAGGGAGCAGTAGAGCTGCTGGTCACACTCGGGGGGACTTCGATTCGATGCCGCTTTACCATCGTCGATGCACCGAGTGGATACAACGCCATCTTCGGGCGGCCTCTTATCAACTATTTCAGGGCCGTTCCGTCGTCTTATCACCAGTGCCTAAAGTACTGTCGCGGAGATGTGCAGATCAGGATCAGGGGAGATCCCAAGGCTTCCAGGGAGTGCTACTTGAATGCCGTCAGCACCATCAGCTGGATGGGTGACGCAGAAAAGCTGGAGGAGTTGCTGGAGAAAGAGAAAGGGTTGTGTGCTGCTGAGGAGGTGGAGGAGATAGAAGTGAGTTCTCAAGGGGGAGAGACGGGACTGCTGAAGGTTGGAGGATCCTTGCCGCTTGGGGGGAAGATGGAGATGGCCGCTTACCTGCACGATAACGTTGATGTCTTTGCATGGAGCGCCGCCGAGATGCCAGGAGTGGACGCCGATGTCGCTTGTCATCGCCTCAACCTGGATCTCGCGGCGGCTCCCGTTCGACAAAAGCAGAGGAAAAGCGCCGCCGTACTAGCTGAGCCGATCAGGGAAGAGGTGGAGAAGCTGCTGAAGGCAGGGTTCGTCTCGGAGATCCAGTATCCAGGCTGGGTCTCCAATGTTGTAATGGTGAAGAAGCCTGGAGGAGGATGGCGGTTATGTATCGATTTTTCCATGTTAAATAAAGCTTGTCCGAAAGATTGCTACCCCTTGCCTCAAATCGACGCGTTGGTTGATTCCGCCGTCGGGTTTTCTATGATGAGTTTTCTTGATGCCTTTTCAGGATATCATCAGATCCGGATGCATCCCCCCGACTGTCGGGACGTCTCTTTCATAACCAGCGACGGCTGCTATAGCTACAAGATGATGCCATTCGGGCTCAAGAATGCAGGCGCCACTTACCAGAGGATGATGGATCAGATCTTCAAAGGGCAAAAGGGGCGGAACTTGGAGGTTTATGTTGATGATCTACTCGTCAAGAGCAAGAGCGTCGCGGAGCACATAACGGATCTGGAGGAGACTTTTTCCACCCTGAGGAAGTATAGGCTGCGACTCAATCCGTCCAAATGCGTCTTCGGCGCAGGAAGAGGGAAGTTTTTAGGTCACCTCCTTACTCCCAGGGGGGTGGAACCCAATCCAGACAAGGTGAAGGCCATTCTGGAGATGGCATCGCCGCGAGATCCTAAGGAAGTCCAGAGGCTGACAGGAACGCTGGCAGGCCTCAGCCGTTTTTTGTCCAAAGCAGGGGAGAAGTGCTCTCCGTTTTTCAAGACCCTTCGGGGAAATCAGAAATTCGAGTGGACATCGGAGTGTGAGGAGGCTTTCGGAAAGCTCAAGCAACACCTAACCCAAGCTCCTCTCCTCCAGAGCCCACGGGGTAATGAAAATCTCTTCCTCTACCTAGGAGTCGGGACAGAAGCGGTTAGTTCGGTGTTGGTTCGAGAGGAAGGCAAGAGACAACTTCCTATCTACTATGTTAGCAGAGTGCTGCGACAGGCGGAGACGAGGTATCCAATCCTGGAGAAGTTGGTATTCGCTTTGGTGGTTTCGGCTCGAAGGCTCCGCCCATATTTTCAAGCTCACTCTATCAGGGTCGTCTCCGATCACCCTCTAAGGAGTATCCTTGATGGAGTGGAGCACTCTGGCAGGCTGACAAAGTGGGCAGTGGAGCTTAGCGAGTTCGATATTTCCTACTCTCCAAGGGTAGCAATCAAGGCGCAGGCGGTGACGGATTTCCTTGCCGACTTCTCGGCCGAAGTGGAGGTAGAGGAAGGCTCCTCTAGCATAGTGTCCTGGAAGGTGTTCTGGATGGTGCTTCAGGCCGATACTCTATGGGAGCCGGAGTCGTGCTAGTCAGCCCTCAGGGAACCAGGATCGAGCAGGCAGTCGAAATTCATTTTCCAGTTACCAACAATCAGGCAGAGTACGAAGCCATGGTGGCCGGCTTGCGTCTCGCCAAGGAGTTGGGGATTAAAGACATCAGGGCCTACACCGACTCGATGGTAGTCGCTTCCCAGATCAGGGACGAGTTCGAGGTGAATGACCCGATTTTGCGACGGTACTTGATCAAAGTAAAAGGCCTGATTGGGGAATTTCAATCTTTCTTCGTCGAGCACGTACCCCGAGAGGAGAATTCGGAAGCCGACTATCTTGCCAAATACGGTCCCAGGGCTGGGGGAATCGTGACAGAGCTTTTCCGACCGTCCATCGAGGAAGGGGAGATGATGGAAATTGAGCAAAGGGCATCTTAGAGTGATCCGTTCATTTCTTTTCTAGGGACGGGACAGATACCAGTCAGCGAAGGGGACCAAATGAAGTTTCGCTACAAAGCCGCTTAATATTTACTTCAAGAAGGAGAACTCTATCGAAAAACCATCTCAGGCCCTTTAGCTCGGTGCCTATCAGAAGTTGAAATACCTCGCGTCCTGGAAGAGATTCACTCAGGGGAGTGCGGCAGTCACTCGGGAACTAGGACCCTCGAGCAAAGGATCCTAAAGCATGGGTACTTCTGGCCCACGATAAGGAAAGATGCAGAGACTTTCTCAAAAAAGTGCCTCCAGTGCCAGCTCTTCGCGCCTCTTCAACTACAGCCAGCTCAACACCTTCGCTCGATCACAGCTCCATGGCCCTTTGTCATCTGGGGGATGGACTTGATCGGCCCTTTTCCTCAGGCCAGCGGACAGAGGAAGTTCGTGCTATTTATGATCGACTACTTCTCCAAGTGGATCGAGGCAAAGGCCCTAGCCAAAACCACGTCGCAGATCATGAAAAATTTCATTTGGGGAGAGATCGCATGCAGGTTCGGGATTCCCCGGGCCATCGTCACCGACAACGGGCCGCAGTTCGCAAGTTTGGAGTTAGAAGATTTATGCAAGCAGCTAGGGACGGATCTTTGATTCGCCTCTGTGCATCATCCTCGCAGCAATGGACAGGTGGAAGCAGCCAACAAGTTGATCATCAACCTGCTAAAAAAGAAAGTCACCAACCTGAAGGGCAATTGGGCGGAGCAACTCCCCTCGGTCCTCTGGGCTTTGAGGACAACTCCAAACTCGGCAACGGGGGAAACTCCTTTCAAGTTATCTCAAGGATCTGAGGCACTCATCCCAGTAGAATTCGAGGTTCGGAGTCCGAGAGTTATAGCAGCAGGAGATGGCGGCGAGGAATGACGCTTAGAGAACGAGGACGCCCAAAGACTCTCATTGGATTTCGTGGAAGAACTTCGCGACTTGGCATCCATCCGCCAAGAGGAGATCAAGCGGCGCATGGCAAAGCACTTCGACAAAAATGTCCGCCTAAAGCATTTTCTCGCCGGAGACCTGGTTATGAAGAAGGTAGACGCTGCAAGAAGGGGAGCCACAGTGGGCAAGCTGCATCTGAATTGGGAAGGTCCCTTCATTATTCAGGAAGCCTTAGCCACCGGAGGCTATTATCTCCAGGATCAGGTTGGAGAGCAGCTGGGAGGTACTTGGAGCGGGGATGACCTGAAAAGGTTCTATCCTTAGCAGTCGATGATGTACTTTGTTTCCATGTTTTTACATATATGCAATGGCAGCTTTTCTTTTTCTATCCATCTTGTTTTTTATCGCAAACTTTCTGGGAACTTAAGTTTTTACTTCAAGATTGATCCGAGACACTGGCCGTCAACTCGCTCCCCCTGGATGGCCTAGTTCGGACGATGGGACGATGCCTCGGGATATAAGCGTCCTTGTAAGACCGGACCCCTGCATTGACGGCCGAGATCAGCTCCCCCCTTGCATGTCGGCCTAGCTACCCCCGACCGCATCTCTCCTCCGACTGGAGGCACTAGCGGGAACAGGTCTAGATCCCGACCTCTCGGATTGGATGAAGGGTCAACCCGGCCAGGCTTTCCCTCCAGTAGCCAGGGAGCCAGAATGGGCCCAAGGAAGTATGTTAGTCGCGAGTGCGTCCCAGAGGACCCTCGGAAAGACATAGCCCATTACCCGTACTTTTGCGCTCACAGTCGGCTGACCGAGCTAAGAGTGATCGCAGCGGTCGGATTGGGAAACGTGCCTCCATCCTGTTTCTAGTGGATAGCCCGGTTCGGGCGATGGGATGGTGCCTCGGGATATAAGCGCCCTTGTAAGACCGGACCCCTGCATTGACGGCCGAGATCAGCTCCCCCCTTGCATGTCGGCCTAGCTACCCCCGAGTGCATCTCCTCCGGCTGGAGGAACTATCAGGAACAGGGTTGGACGCCAACTTCCCAACTCGACGTCGGCAAGATCGTTGTTCTATTTCTGTTTTCTTCTTCCTCAAAGGTCTGCTTAATTCATTTTCAAACTCTTGGAGTAGCAGGAAAAAAAAACAAAGTTCAAGTCCTCGAGTGCTAGGTCCCCGTAAGACCAAGTCCCTGCACGAGCTCCTCTCCTGCATATTGTCCGCAGACCTCCTCGAGTGAGTTCAAGTCCTCGAGTGCTAGGTCCCCGTAAGACCAAGTCCCTGCACGAGCTCCTCTCCTGCATATTGGCCGCAGACCTCCTCGAGTGAGTTCAAGTCCTCGAGTGCTAGGTCCCCGTAAGACCAAGTCCCTGTACGAGCTCCTCTCCTGCATATTGGCCGCAGACCTCCTCGAGTGAGTTCAAGTCCTCGAGTGGTAGGTCCCCGTAAGACTAAGTCTCTGCACGAGCTCCTCTACTGCATATTGGCCGCAGACCTCCTCGAGTGAGTTCAAGTCCTCGAGTGCTAGGTCCCCGTAAGACCAAGTCCCTACACGAGCTCCTCTCCTGCATATTGGTCGCAGACCTCCTCGAGTGAGTTCAAGTCCTCGAGTGTTAGGTCCCCGTAAGACCAAGTCCCTGCACGAGCTCCTCTCCTGCATATTAGCCGCAGACCTCCTCAAGTGAGTTCAAGTCCTCGAGGGGTAGGTCCCCGTAAGACCAAGTCCCTGCACGAGCTCCTCTCCTGCATATTGGCCGCAGACCTCCTCGAGTGAGTTCAAGTCCTCGAGTGCTAGGTCCCCGTAAGACCAAGTCCCTGCACGAGCTCCTCTCCTGCATATTGGTCGCAGACCTCCTCGAGTGAGTTCAAGTCCTCGAGTGGTAGGTCCCCGTAAGACCAAGTCCCTGCACGAGCTCCTCTCCTACATATTGGCCGCAGACCTCCTCGAGTGAGTTCAAGTCCTCGAGTGGTAGGTCCCCGTAAGACCAAGTCCCTGCACGAGCTCCTCTCCTACATATTGGCCGCAGACCTCCTCGAGTGAGTTCAAGTCCTCGAGTGCTAGGTCCCCGTAAGACCAAGTCCCTGCACGAGCTCCTCTCCTGCATATTGGCCGCAGACCTCCTCGAGTGAGTTCAAGTCCTCGAGTGCTAGGTCCCCGTAAGACCAAGTCCCTGCACGAGCTCCTCTCCTGCATATTGGCCGCAGACCTCCTCGAGTGAGTTCAAGTCCTCGAGTGCTAGGTCCCCGTAAGACCAAGTCCCTGCACGAGCTCCTCTCCTGCATATTGGCCGCAGACCTCCTCTAGTGAGTTCAAGTCCTCGAGTGCTAGGTCCCCGTAAGACCAAGTCCCTGCACGAGCTCCTCTCCTGCATATTGGCCGCAGACCTCCTCGAGTGAGTTCAAGTCCTCGAGTGGTAGGTCCCCGTAAGACCAAGTCTCTGCACGAGCTCCTCTCCTGCATATTGGCCGCGGACCTCCTCGAGTGAGATCGAGTAAGACCAAGCTTCCCGGAGGGATAGAGCGAGCGGTATTGGGGCGAGCATGAATGTATGCAACGATGAATATGCGAGTATGGTGTAGCAAAATGCGAGTATGGTCTGGCGAGTAGCTACGGAGCGAGTGCCAGGGCGCGATTTACAAAGGACGACTACGAGCATGCGAATATCAACTTAGCGTCTATCAACAATGTCGCCGTGCGAGCATATGTCGCGAGCACTCGTTGTCCCCGAGCCTATGAGCCTAGCGAGTATCATCCACCAACCAGCATGCGAAAAGAAAGAAGGCGACAATGTGGTAATTCAAACTAGCATTGATATATCAAAAATTTTACAAGTGTTGGTTACAAAAATTTCACTAGAGGCAATGTCAAGCGAGTAGGAAGAATATCAGCGAGCAACTCGGACTCATCGTCGCCAGTATCTGGCCGATATTCCTCATCTCCAATGTCGACGTCATCTTCGTCGCCGCTTTCCTTGCTTTCCTCCTCGCCGCTACCGCTGCTGCTACTGCCGCCGCTGCTGTCAGAGCCTGACGATGTCGGAGGCAGGCGATCTGGCGAGACCGTCTCGGCGAGCAACTCGGGGATGAGTTCATCGACTGTGAACTCCTTCTCCCCTTCGTCGAGCTTCCCGCTAATCCTCAGCCTCGCGAGGACCACGTTACCTGCCGCTCGGGCTATCTCGCGGCGGACGGACGACCTCTCTTCCCACAGGATGCGAGATCGCTTGATGGCGTAATGAGGATCATCCTCCGGGCGCGGCTGAGGAGCAGAGGAACTCGCGCCGGTTTCTAAAATGACCAGGCGAGATTCCATCTCAGCCGCGCGAATCTGGGCTGCCTCCAAATCAGCCCGAGCTTTGGCGAGTTCCACCTCGTACTCAGAAAGCTTTTTGGCGGTCTCCATCTCGGCAGCCTGTGACAAACAACGAATTTAGCCAAAGCGTTCACAAGACATCAACATCGCACGTAAAGACGACATACCTCATAACCTCGCCAGCGAGTGGATTCCATGCCGAGATTGATCGCCTTCTGACTGACGATCTTCAAGGCCTGTGTCCTCTCCAGCATTCTCCTCGCCGCAAAGTGATTTAGCTCGACAGCTCGGGCGAGCGAGCAAGCCGCTTGCTGGGCAAGTTCCTCCTCGCTGAGATCTAGCATAGCCCAGCGTCGCCTCGCCCATACATCGTGTGGAGGATGGCGAAGGCCTCCCCCTTATCCTCCCCCTCCTCCGCCCAAGAGGGAAGGTTGGTGCTCAGCGTCACCAGATGCTCGTCAGGTGCCCAGGTCACCAGAGGGCGACTATAGGCGTCCACCGCGTCAAGCCCCAAGTTGAAGTTGGGGTGGAAGTGGGGAAGCCGAGCGTGGAGCGGCGAGTCCTGGTCATCAGGAGGTGGCGAGGACACCTTTTGTTTCTTGGTCGCGGGGCCGGTGACCTGGCTTTGCCTTTACCCTTGCCCTTGGAGATATTTTTCTTCTCACCGATATCAGCTGGCGAGTTGGGCTCAAGTAGCGAGGTGGCGATTCCTTTGGCTGGAGGAAGCGGCCTCGCCGGGAGCTCGTTCGGTTCTGCAAAAGACCGAGCAGTATAAGCAAGCTATTATTGGGGCGAGTATGATACCGACATTCCCTGCTGAGATTTACCTTCGTTGTAGTGGACTTCGAACAGCGTGTTGACGTTTAGTCGCCAAAAGATGACATCGAACCGGCGACCTCGGAACGCATCAACGAGTTGCTCGCGCGCGCCTTCCAATATCGGTGGAAGGAAGGCGACATCGGCGGGCTGGTGCGGCCTTCCCTGGACGTCGCCAAAGTCGCCCTCGACAATGACTAGTTGCTCGCTCCACTTGTGAACTTTGTTGGCCGTCCCCACCAGGGTGCATACGTGGCTACTGAAATAGACCACACCCTCGAGAGTCGCGGCGAAGGCAAATATCTTGCGGAATACGGAGAGATCGAAGATGATCCTCTCCTCGCGCAGGTAGCAAAGAAACCCCATGATGATGGCAACACCGTTGGGGTTGATTTACGCGGGGACTATGCCGAAGTATCGCAGGATGTCGCAATACTCCGGCCAGAACGGAAGGCGCAGGCCGGCGTCGAAGTGTCGAAGAGGAAGGACAAGCGCGCCCTCGATAAAGGTGTTAAGTCGCTCACTGCGGGACGGAAGTCTGGCCGAGTATCCTTCGGGAAGGAGTCTTTCCCTAAAATTTTCTAAGTCGCGCACACTGGTGGTCGACTTCTTAAAAGCCGCATCCGCGAAGTTGGCGGCATGGGCTTGGCGGCGAGCACTGGCGTCATCTCCAACCATCTTGCGAGTTTTAAAGAGGAGAAGAAGGAAGAGATGGCGAGTAGCAAAACAAATCGCAGCACGCGAGCAGGAAACGATACTCGCGAGCTAGGAGGACAAAAGCGCAATAGCGTACTTATGTCATACCTACCCCATCTATTTATAGGCGCCAGGGGGGGGGTATACCATCCTTGCGGCGAGTATCAAACAAATCGCGCTTTTAGCGAGTAAGTCAACGCGTTGCGTAAGTCGCATAGAACAGAGGGAGCATAATCGCTTAAACATCGAAAACAGGGAAAAAAAATTAATAATTGTGCGAGGTCTAAGCTCGCTTATTACAAGCCAGAAAATGTTTGTCAAAATCGCACTGTGGCGAGTTCCAAATAAAAGAAAACATTCTAAGGCCTAGGCCTCTCTGGGGGATGGGGATGTCGTCTGGCCCAACCCATCTCGCGTGCTCGCCGGAAATGCTCCGTCGCCACCGCTATCGCATCATCACCAAGCCGCAGCTGCTCCTCCATCCTCGACAACCTGCCAATAGAGCCCATACTCGCTCGTATGCCGGCGACCTCTTCGAGAACGAGCTGGAGGCGATGATTGTTGATCGCGAGCTGACGATCATTCTCCCTTACCATGTGGAAGTGGGATTCATAGCTCTCCAGCGTACTCTTGAGCTCTTCCATTTTCGCCATCCGCACTTCCAACGATGATATTCGGCGATGAGGCTCACAGATCGCCAGCTGGTCAAACTTGCTCTCCAGCTCCAAGTAAGCGCGAGCAGCCGCACAGCGATATTCCATGCCCGGCAGACCCATGGCGTCGATGAAGGCCGCCCCTGGAGTCGCTGGCCGATCTGACACCTAACAAAAGTCGCCAGAATTAGACGTAGATGCATAACCGCCATGTGCACATCAATAGCGACACATACCGCTGCGAGGATACCTGGATCGGCGAGGAGATCTTGATCGGCGAGGAGGGGATCCGCGCGTTGGCTCATCTCGCCGGCTTGACGATGACCCGCCAGTGAGCTCGGCTGCCTTACCTCGACCGTGCCCCCCTTGTCCAGGGTCCGCGTTCCTTGGCGGGAAGTAGCTCGGCCGCGGCTTTACCGGCTTAACACCCGCGGGATGTGATGAAGAAGGCGGAGGGAGCGACGAACTTGCCGACGACGGAGGATTCTTCAGCGGGGGTGGAGGAAGTCGCGTCGTGGTAACTTGAGAAGGCGCGATCAGAGGCGGTGGCGGCGACAAGGATACTGTCACCGACTGGATGGTGGCGATATTGGTAAGCGGCGGCGGCGGGGGTAAAGAGGAACTCGCCTCGGGTAGAGAGGACCTCACCGGAGGCAGCGCAGAACTCGCGGTGGGCAGGGCGAAATTTCTTACAGGTACCCCAGAACTCGCCGGAAGACCCTTGCTCGCCAGTGTCTTACTCGGCGGAGGGTTCTTCGACGACGGTTCCTTGCTCGCGGAGGGAACCGAGGCCTCGCCCGTCTTTTTGGAACCGATATTTATCCGCACTGTCTGAGCGGTCTTTACTTGCCCACTGGCGGGAAGGGCGACGAGCGGCACGGAGCTCAACGGGACGACATTCAAAGCCACGCCCAAACCTCCCGTGGGAGAATCTACGAGTATTACGGTCCGGTCAGCAAACAATAGAAAACCGTCAGAATGAGAAATCATCTAGGCAGAAAGACAACCTCGCAGGTCGACGATTTCCACCTGCTGAGACGTCGAAGTGGAGGCGAGTTCCGAGGCAGTGGAAGTGGAGAGTTCAGGAATGTTAAGCGAGTCGAGGAGACTCGCATCAGAAACGGCGACATTGGGAATGTCGTCGAGTCCCAAGTCGCTAAGCAATTGCTGCGTGCTGGTAGAGAGCACAGGATTAATGGTGGGGGGCGCAGGGCGAGAAAGGGGCGGCCGCGAGATATCATCGACAGAGGCGGGTTTGTTCTTGGACTTCTTTGCCTTTTTTCTCTTGGGCAGAGGCAAGTCGGCGGCGGCATCCTCTTCGCGCGGTCGCTTTGGTTTAGCAACTCCGATGGCGCTCGTCAACGCAGCAAGACTGTCACGAAGGATCTTCTCGGCATTCGACATTAAGCGCGAGTTATGAAGAACCGGCTAAAGAACTAGGCCCCCCCTATTTATAGAGATCGGCAGGCAGTCACAGGAGGCGAGCAACAGAGATACTCGGCAGAGCAGCTCGCCGAATAAGTGTTGGATGTTTCTTTCTGAGCTCCGATGTCGCTCCAAAAGAGCGGGGATTGTGTACAACCCATATTTGTCGAGAGTGGGTCCTACCACAGCCAAGTCAGCAGAGGCCAAGGTCAACAAGTCAAGGTCGAAGTCAAAGTCAGCATTTAAGGTCGCAGAAGGCCTGTGCGAATATAGGCGAGCTCCTCTCGCATACTCGCCAGGAAGGCGACTAGGCGATATACTCGCCCGATCCTTGCGAGTTCCCCTGGAAGTCGCCTAGTCGCAAGGGGTGGGGTATAAATATGACCCCCCTCTCCCCTTACTTTTGCCTATAAATAGGACCCCAGGGGTACGAGAGAGAGAGGGTGAAACCTTCGGCAGGATACTCGCGTGCCTCTTGTTTGAGATATTGGCTTAGTCTTCGGATTCTTTTTCCTTAGAGCAATTCGCGACTTTGCGACTTTGTCAGCTAGCCTCTCTCGTACTCAGTTCGGCCACTCTTGGTTGAGAAGGGGTTGCTCCTTACTAGCATCCGGGTACGTGGTGGGTCCTTCCTGCCGCAACGTCTGGGGTCCTGTTTGACCTATTTCTTTGTGCTAGTCTTCTTTGCCGTCTTATCTAGCTTTTGAGCCAGTAAACTTAGGCAGCTCCGGTCCGAATTCTGAGGTTAGGATTTTCCTGGCTTCAACACCTGCGACAAACAACGAAGTTAGCCAAAGCACTCAGGAGACATCAACATCGCGCGTAAAGGCGACATACCTCATAATCTCACCAGCGAGTGGATTCCATGCCGAGATTGATCGCCTTCTGACTGACGATCTTCAAGGTCTGTGTCCTCTCCAGCATCCTTCTCGCCGCAAAATGATTTAGCTCGACAGCCCGGGCGAGCGAGCAAGCCGCTTGCTAGGCGAGTTCCTGCTCGCTAAGATCCAGCATAGCCTCCGCGTCTTCACGCCCGTACATTGCATGGAGGACGGCGAAGGCCTCCCCCTTATCCTCCCCCTCCTCCGCCCAAGAGGGGAGGTTGGTGCTCAGCGTCACCAGATGCTCGTCCGGTGCCCAGGTTACCAGCGGACGACCATAGGCATCCACCGCTTCCAACCCCAAGTTAAAATTGGGGTGGAAGTGGGGAAGGCGACCGTGGAGCGGCGAGTCCTGGTCGTCGAGGTGCGGCGACAATATTTTCTGCTTCTTGGCCGCGGGACCCGACGACCTGGCTTTGCCTTTGCCCTTGGCGAGTTTCTTCTTCTCGCTTATGTCGGCTGGCGAGTTGGGCTCAAGGAGCGAGGTGGCGACTCCTTTGGCTGGAGGAAGTGGCCTCGCCGGGAGCTCGTTCGGTTCTACAAAAGGCCGAGTATTGTAAGCAGACGATTATTGCGGCGAGTATGCTACCGACATTCCTTGCTAATATTTACCTTCGTTATAGTGAACCTTGAGCAGCGTGTTGACATTTAGTCGCCAGAAGATGACATCAAATCGGCGACCTCGGAACGCGTCGACGAGCTGCTCGCGCGCGCCTTCCAGTATCGGGGGAAGAAAGGCGACGTCTGCGGGCTGGTACGGCCTTCCCTGGACGTCACCGAAGTCGCCCTCGACGACGACTAGTTGCTCGCTCCACTTATGAACTTTGTTTGTCGTCCCCACCAGGGTGCAGACGTGGCTGCTGAAATAAATCACACCCTCGGAAGTCGCGAGGAAGGCGAATATCTTGCGGAATACGGAGAGATCGAAGATGATCCTCTCCTCATGCAGGTAACAAAGAAACCCCATGATGATGGCGATGCCGTTGGGGTTGATTTGCGCAGGAACTATGCCGAAGTATCGTAGGATGTCACAATACTCCGGCCATAACGGAAGTCGCAGGCCAGCGTCGAAGTGGCGAAGAGGAAGGACCAGCGCACCGTCGATAAAAGTGTTTAGTCGCTCATGACGGTCCGGGAGTCTGCCGAGTATCCCTCGGGAAGGAGTCTTTCCCTAAAATTTTCTAAGTCGCGCACAGTGGTGGTCGACTTCTTAAAAGCCGCATCCGCGAAGTTGGCGGCATGGGCTTGGCGGCGAGCACTCGCGTCGTCTCCAACCATCCTGCGAGTTGCTAAAAAGAAAAGAAGGGTTGTGAGGAACAAAGTAAAGTCGCAAAACGCGAGCAGTAACTGATACTCGCGGGCAGGGGGTCAAAAGCACAACAACGTACTTATGCCCTACCTACCTCCTCTATTTATAGGCGCCAGGGGGGGTATATCCTCCTTGCGGCGAGTATTAGACAAAGTCGCGCAGTAACGAGGAAGCCGGCTCCATTGAAGCATTATCGCGACCTGCAAGATGAACTCGGCAAACAGACAAGCTATCACGCGAAACAGCAAAGAAGAAGAAGATAATATAATACGGATGCGAGATTCTAACTCGCTTATTACAATTGATAAGTCTATTAAAGCCGTAGTGGGCGAGTTCCAAATAAAAGAAAGAAGAAACTCCTAAGGCCTAGGCCTCTCTGGGGGATGTGGATGTCACCCGGCCCAACCCATCTCGCGTGCTCGCCGGAAATGCTCCGTCGCCACCGCTATCGCGTCATCGCCGAGCCGCAGCTGCTCCTCCATCCTCGACAACCTGCCAATAGAGCCCATACTCGCCCGCATGTCGGCGACCTCTTCAAGAACGAGCTGGAGGCGATGATTGTTAATCGCCAGCTGACGATCGTTCTCCCTTACCATGTGGAAGCGGGATTCATAGCTCTCCAGCGTACTCTTAAGCTCCTCCATTTTCGCCATCCGCACTTCCAACGATGATATTCGGCGATGAGGCTCGCAGATCGCCAGCTGGTCAAACTTGCTCTCCAGCTCTATGTAGGCGCGAGCAGCCGCACAGCGATATTCCATGCCCGGTAGACCCATAGCGTCGATGAAGGCCGCCCCTGGAGTCGCCGGCCGATCTGACACAAACAAAAGCCGCCGGAATTAGACAAAGATATACAACCGCCAAGTGTACATCAATAGCAATACATACCGCTGCGAGGGGACCTAGATCGGCGGGGAGATCTAGATCGGCGAGAGGGGGATCCGCGCGCTGGCTCATCTCGCCGGTTTGGCGATGGCCCGCCGGCGAGCTCGGCTGCCTTGCCTCGCCAGCGCCCCCCTTGTCCAAAGTCTACGTTCCTTGACGGGAAGTAGCTCGGCCGCGGCTTGACCGGCTTCACACCCGCGGGATGTGATGTAGAAGGCGGAGGGAGCGATGAACTCGCCGGTGGCGGAGGATTCCTCAGCGGAGGAGGCGGAGGAAGTCGCATCGTGGTAACTTGAGGAGGCGCGATCACAGGCGGCGGCGACGGCAAGGGTGTGGTCACTGGCTGGATGGTGATGATGTTGGTAAGCGGCGGCGGCGGGGGTAAAGAGGAGCTCGCCTCAAATAGAGAAGACCTCGCCGAGGGCAGCGCAGAACTCGCGGCGGGCAGGGCCGAACTTCTCGCAGGCAACTCAGAGCTCGCCGGGAGACCCTTGCTCGCCAGCGTCTTCCCCAGTGAAGGATTCTTCGACGACAGTTCCTTGCTCGCAGAGGGAACTGAGGCCTCGACCGTCTTTTTGGAACCGATATTTATCCGCACTGTGTGCGCGGTCTTCACTTGCCTCCCGGCGGGAAGGGCGACAAGCGACACGGAGCTCAACGGGGCGACATTCAAAGCCGCGCTCAAACCCTCCGTGGGAGAATCTGCGAGTATCACGGCCCATTTAGCAAGCAATAGAAAGAACCGTCAGAATGGGAAATCGTCTAGGCAAGAAGACAACCTCGCATCAGAGACAGCGAATTCCACCTGCTGAGACGCCGAAGTAGAGGCGAGTTCCGGGGCCGTGGAAGTGGCGAGCTCGGGGATGTTGAGCGAGTCGAGGAGACTCGCATCAGAGACGGCGACATTGGGAATGTCATCGAGTCCCAAGTCGCTAAGCAGCTGCTGCGTACTGGTAGAGAGCACGGGGTTACTGGTGGGGGGTGCAGGGCGAGAAAGGGGCGGCCGCGAGGAATCATCGCCAGAGGCGGGTTTATTCTTGGACTTCTTTACCTTTCTCCTCTTGAGGGGAGGTGAGTCGGCGGCGGCATCCCCTTCGCGCGGTCGCTTTGATTTGGCGACTCCAATGACGCTCGTCAACGCAGCAAGACTGTCACGAAGAATCTTCTCGGCGTTCGACATTATGCGCGAGTTATGAAGAACCGACTATAGAACTAGCCCCTCCCCCTATTTATAGAGATCGGCCGATGGCCAAAAAAGGGCGAGCAACCCAGAAACTCGGCAGTATAGCTCGCCGAATAAGTGTTGGATGTTTCTTTCTGAGCTCCGATGTCGCTCCGAAAGAGCGGGGATTGTGTACAACCCGTATTCGTCGAGAGTGGGTCCTACCACAGCCAAGTCAGTAGGAGTCAAGGTCAACAAGTCACCACAGGAGTCACAGTCAGCATTCAAGATCGCGGAAGGCCTGGCGAGTATAAGCGAGCTCCCCTCGCATACTCGCCAGGTAGGCGACTAGGCGAGATACTCGCCCAGCCCGTGCGAGTTCCTCTGGAACTCGCCTGGTCGCCAGGGGGTGGGGTATAAATAAGACCCCCCCTCCCCCTGCCTTGGCCTATAAATAGGACCCCAGGGGTGTAGTACCCCCCCCCCCAACCTTTTGCCCGGGTCGGGCCGGAGGGGTACTACTGGCCCAAGACGTCTACCCAGGGCTCATAGGGGAAACAATCCACCCTATTCAAGCACTAGATGGCCGTCTTGAGTGGTTCGAATCATAACATTCACAACCCATCAGAATATAGCGGAAGCATTAACAGGAAACCACTACATATCATATTAATACAGAGGTTCTATGGCCAAAGCCTTATGCGTTTATAAAAGCCCGTGGGCTATACATGTACTACATAAGTCTCTCACACACTCTCTCTTCTAAACTGCTCGGCGGTACTCACGTCTCTAAACACCGGAGACGGCGGGGGTGCATCTGCTCGAGTAGACCTAGCTGCTGGCGTAATCTCCTGCGGCAGCGGGTCACTACGGTGCTCCACCTCCTGTGAATGGTTAATCAAATAATCGTTAGTCACAAAGCTAAGTGGAAACAAATCTCCTCCCTGGATCCACATCCTGAGGACGAGCACGCACCCACCCAACAAAAGTAAATAGCCGAAGCAAGAGAGGGTTATCACAACATTTCATATATGAACAACTAGGAGCAATTATAAAAGAGTGCAGTATAACCGGAAAAAGCAACAATAATATAAAACGGTTATAGCAAGGCTCTACTAGCTCATCAGCACAACAGGTTTTCATATCTTGAATTCTATCGCAGACATTCACAGCCGCGCACACAAACCGCAGGCATTCATAGCCGCGCACACAAACCGCAGGCATTCATAGCCGCGCACACAAACCGCAGGCATTCATAGCCGCGCACACAAACCGCAGGCATTCATAGCCGCGCACACAAACCCTATGTCGACATAGTTTGGACCGCTTCTGTTCCAGCAGGGTAGCGAGCCCCGCGGGCCTCACCGATGTGGCCGTCGGTGACAGTGGCCAGTCCTGCCACTTCTGGGGGTGATCGTACCGCACAACCCCAGGCCCTCACGTACAACCTTGTGTACTCTTGGATGTGAGCGACATCCGGCGAATCATTTTGGCCGACCAGCGGAGGAAAACCCGACGGGGAATATAACGGCCGGTTACCCGTGGTACTCATCTCCCTGTCGCCTTGAGTCGTCAACCTTGCCGCACCGGTACGAACGGTCTGCGGAAGGGACTGACCCGCCACCATTTCACCGCAAGCAATTTACAATCAATCAAACAATTGCAAACAATATAACATCGGGTCTACGACGGCCTGCCTTACTAGGCTTACACTTCGGGCATCGGCACTTTGCTCTACTTTCGACAAGGAGCGTAGGAGCGCTTTATTTGGGGCTGGACCTGGAGGACTACCTCAACTCCGGTTATCCCCAACTAAGGCTCAACCTAAACAACAACTGCTCGTCAGAGCAGGACCCGGGAATATAAAAGTAAATTGCGATAAGATCAAGTGCGGTGGTTATGCTGCTTATTTAAAGTGCTGGAAAGAAATGTGACCAGTACAAGACTGGAGTAGTATTGAAATAAGCTTGACCAGTACGAGACTGGAGTAGTACTGAAATGAAAGTAATGAAATAATCTTGACCAGTACGAGACTGGAGTAGTACTGAATTGAAAGTACTGAACTGAAAAGAATAAAGGAACTGGACCAGTGCAAAACTGGAATAATCATAAAGAAAATGGTTAGTAGTCCAATCACTCCATACAGGAGGCTTCAGTTCCATCTCCGTTCTTAGGAGAGATTTTTCAGTTCCATCCCAGTTTTTAATAAGGTTTCCTTGGGTTACACCTTTATTAAGATCCGATTATGAGTTGGTTGCGCCTTATTAACCACGGCTTAATCGGATTGGGGCTTATCAGGAGTTATACTTTCATTATTCGTCAAGAATAATTCATAACTCACCACTTGTACTCTCATCTTCCGAGCGTGCCCAAATCGCCCGAGAGCCGAGGTGCTCGACAGTTTTCATGAAATCTCGAAACACCCGGAGCTTGGTCACTTGCCTCGGCCACTCTCGTCGATATGAAACTTATTCAAATTAGAGAGGATAGTCGCGCGCTCCAATTTTCATTTTCGAAGAAAACGAGCGTAATAATATCGAGCGCGGTCCTAGGCTTCCATATTTTGGGAAAAATATCAAAACTTATCCCCATGAGCTCAAATTTTGATACAACCCTTATATGGATATAAAACGAGCCTAAAATTTTTTTTCATAATTGTTCGAATAATTTTGGCCCTTTAATTTGGCCAAACAAATTTTATCCGGGCTTTTAAAATTACCAAATCAACTCCAAAAATTCTAAACCTTTTTGTGGAGGAAGCCCTCAATAAGGGGAACAATTTTCATGTTCAAACCTTTCTCCCTAGAAGCCTATTTTTGCCTCAAAAAAAAATCAAACCCATTACTAATTATAATATTATAAATATTATAATTAATATATTTATATAATATATATAATATATTATTATATATAAATATATATAAAAGCTTACTGTAGATCATCTCCCCCCCCGCTGCTGTAAGTATCCCGCGCCCTTACGGGGCTTCTCCGCCGCCGGCCGGCCACCGGCCGGCCGTGGCTCCACCACCGGCCAACCCGCCGGTGGTGGGCGCTCCATCCGGCGGTGGTCCGGCGGCCTTCCGCCGCCGGCCGCCGCCGGAGCTGTTTTCTTCTTTTTTTGAACGGGAGGGGAGGAGGATGACGGCGGCGGCGCTCCGGCCGCCGGGAGCGCCATGCAAGACGTCCAAAATGGAGAATGAGGAGGGAGAAAGCTTCCACCTGAGTTTGGCGGGCTTGGGAGTGGCCGGCTTGGTCGTCGGACATGGCTCAAGGTGGTGGTGGAGGGGGAGGAGCTCCTTGGGTTGGCTTTTTCCGGCCACCAGAGCTCCGGCAGAGGGGGGGAGAAGGGGAATCAGGGGGAGGGGGCTGCTCTGAGAGGTGTGAGAGAAAGAGAGAGGGGTGAGGTCCTTTTATAGGGAGGGGGAGGGGGAGCTTCCCTCCCATTGGCAATGTGGGATTAATCCCTCCCTAGGGAGGGATTAATCACCACCCTCCAGCTGTACAAGGACAGCTGGAGGTGGAGGTGCCACATATTCCCCATGTGGGGGATATGGGAAAACCTCATGGGCTTGGGCCTCCATGGTGAAGAAAGAGAGGGGGAGAGTGGGAGAAAAGAAAAAGAGGGTGAGCCTCCACTTGAGCTTTGAGAGGCTTGCTGGTTGGGGCCCATGGAGAGTGAAGGGGGCATGGGCCATCCTTCTTTGGAGAGGAGGTGGGCCCCTCACTTGGAGAAAAATCCAAAAAGTGGATTTTTAGGAGGGTTTGACCTAGTCAACCCTAGGTTGGGTCCCCCTTGCTGGTCAAAGTCAAAGTGGGTCCAAGTCGTCGGGGTCGGGTCAAAGTTCGGGTGTCGTGTCATAATTGGTGTGCGCACGCTTTTCGGTGCACAACTATGCTTGATTTGACCACAGGTTGACCAATCGTCATCGAAATTGACCGGGATGACTTCCGTTGACTTCGTATTGACCACACGAGTCTAACGCCACTGACTGGGGTTGAATCGGAGTCCGTTTGACGAAAGTCCGAAATTTGCGCGTCGCAGCGTGCTAAAATGGTCGAAATGTGTAAAATTATCGTTAGACCTCGGAGTCCAACAGGAACGAGTTCCAATGCGCTCGTATTGACTATACGAGGCCACAGGAACTGACAGAACTCAATTCAGAGTTCTCTAGCTCTATTTCCTGCTTAGGGTTATTTCCCACCGGGTCATGGGTAGGGTTCGGGCCACTTTTATTGGGCCCACTAAGGCTCTGGTGGCCCAATAAAAGGCGGGATGTTACAATCCAATAAAAATAAAAGGATTTTCGTCCCCGAAAATTTGCTTGAAGTAGGGAGAAAAAGTAACATACCTGGGGAAAGAGCTCTGAGTGCTTTTCTCGGAGGAGTGCTTCAGGTTCCCATGTGAACTCTTCTCGTCCACAGTTTGACCATAGCACCTTAACCATCGGAATGGTTTTGTTCCGTAGTGTCTTCACCTTGTAATCTACTACTCTGACGGGTTCGAGCCGGACGGATCTATCTGACAGTAGTTGCGCCGGAGGGGTAGGAAGGTACTGCTCTGGTTGCCGGAGGACTCGTCTCAAGGAAGAGACATGAAACACATTATGAAGATTCCCCAACTCTGGGGGTAAGGCTAAACGATAGGCGACGGGGCCAACACGCTCTATCACCGGGTAGGGGCCCAAGAAGCGGGGATCTAACTTTTTCTGCTTCCTCAACCGGGAGACACCATGCATGGGTTTTATTTTCAGAAACATCATTTCTCCCACGCTGAACTCCACCGGTCGGTGTCGCGCATCATAGTACTTAGCCTGCCGGCTCTGCGCTTCCCGCATTCGCTCCTGAATCAGCCGTATCGCTGTCGTAGCGTCATCGATGTAAGCCACTCCCAAGGCTTCCGGGTCCTCTTCCTGAGCCCAAGTCAACAGTGTTCGGCAACGCCTTCCATACAATGCCTCGTACGGAGCCATCTTAATACTAGCCTGGTAGCGGTTATTGTACGAAAATTCGACTAACGGCAACAGCTGCTCCCACGGCTCATTGTGCTCCACTATGCACAGTCGAAGAAGATCCTCCATCGTCCGGTTCGTCCTCTCCGTCTGTCCGTCTGTCTGCGGGTGGAAGGCAGTGCTGAAGGCCAACTTGGTTCCCAAATATGCCTGCACCCGCCTCCATTCCTTAGATGTGAAACGACCGTCACGATCAGACACGATGGACTTTGGTACTCCGTGAAATCGTACCACTTGTTCTACGAACATCCTGACCAGGATATCTACTCCGTCACCCTGTCGGTTTGGAATGAACCGCGCTACCTTGGTGAGTCGATCTACGACCACCCATATTGAGTCATTCCCAGCACGGGATCGAGGTAGGCCGTGGACGAAGTCCATGGAGATGTCTTCGAACTTCCATTCTGGTATCGGCAGGGGCTGCAATAGGCCTCCTGGACTGCGGCATTCAGCTTTGACCTTCTGACAGGTCTGGCACCGGGCCACGAAGTCGGTGACATCTCTCTTCATTCCGGGCCAGTAAATGGTCCTACGCAAGTCCACGTACATCTTAACTACGCCAGGGTGAATCGAGTACCTCGACTGATGGGCCTTTTGCAGAATTTCCCCACGAATCCCTCCAGTAGCGGGAATAAATATGCGATGCTTGAATTGTAGAATCCCATCATGCAAGTTATAATCCTCCTGTGCCCCTCCTTGCAGAGATCGGATGATCGACATTACCTCTGGGTCGATCTTCTGGGCTTCTCGTATCTGGTCCCGGATATTGCATTAGATCTCCATCCAATACAGCTGAGAATAGTACTCTTCCGGATCTCTTCGGGCAACCAGGGTAATCTCCAAGTCTATCAAAGACTGGAAAAGTTCCTTAGGGATCTGCTCCATCCAACTCCCGACTATCGCAGGCTGGCGGCTCAAGGCGTCAGCGACTCTATTAGCCTTCCCGGGGTGATATTGGAGAGTGAAGTCGTAATCGCATAAGAATTCCAACCATCGGCGCTGCCGGAGATTCAGCTCTTTCTGCGTGAAAATATACTTGAGTCTCTTGTGGTCGGAGAAGATCTCACATTTTACTCCGTACAGATAATGCCTCCAGATTTTAAGGGCGAAGACGACGACGCCCCACTCTAAATCGTGTGCTGCGTAGTTTAATTCATGCGGCTTTAATTGCCGCGAAGCGTAGGCCACTACCTTACCATGCTGCATTAGGACTGCTCTCAATCCTTTCAGGGAGGCATCAGTGTAGATTTGAAATCCCTCGGTCCCTGAAGGAATCGTAAGGATTGGCGCGGAAGTCAGACGCTTCTTCAGTTCGATGAACGCAGCCTCGCACTCCGGCGTCCATCGAAATACGACGTCCTTCTTGGTGAGAGCAGTCAGGGGTAGGGCAATCTTGGAAAATCCCTCAACAAACTTCCTGTAGTATCCGGTAAGGCCGAGGAAACTCCGGATATCCGCAGCCGTCCTGAGTGGCGGCCAATTTTGTACTGCCTGGATCTTGGCTTGGTCCACTGCCACTCCTTCCTTGTTTATCGTGTGGCCCAAGAATCCAACTTATTCTAGCCAAAATTCGCACTTACTGAATTTGGCGAAGAGAGAGTGCTCCCGGAGCTTTAATAGAACCATCTGCAGGTGCCGGGTATGGTCCGTCTTGGTCTTCGAGTAGATTAGGATATCGTATATAAAGACGATGACAAAGTGATCCAAGAAGGGTTCGAAGACTCTATTCATCAGGGCCATGAAGGCGGAGGGAGCGTTGGTGAGCCCAAAGGGCATCACTAGGAACTCGTAAAGACCGTATCGGGAGCTGAAGGCAGTCTTAGGAATATCTTCCTCTCGGATCCGAAGCTGATAATAGCCGGACCTCAGGTCCATCTTGGAGAATACCGAAGCACCTTGTAACTGATCGAACAGTTCGTCGATCCTAGGAAGGGGATACGTGTTGCGTACAGTAAGCTTATTTAGCTCCCTATAGTCGATGCACAGTCGCAGAGTCCCGTCCTTCTTCTTGACGAAAAGTACCGGGGCTCCCCAGGGCGAGGAACTTGGACGGACGAATCCAGCATCTATTAGTTCTTGTAGCTGGATCTTTAGTTCAGTCAGCTCCCTTGGGGCCATCCGGTAGGGGGCTCGCGATATTGGCCGTGCTCCGGACACGAGCTCGATCTGGAAGTCGACCTGTCGCTGAGGTGGCAATCCTGGGAGGGACTCAGGGAAGATATCTGGAAAGTCTCGGACTACTGGGACCTTGGCGAGCACCTGGGTGTTATCTTCCATCTCGAAATAAATAAGGAATACTTCATCCTTCTGACGGACTGACTTCACCATATGTGTAGAATTCAAGATAATACGAGAGACAGATGGCACACCTGTCAACGCGACGCTCTGGCCACTTGGATTCTGTAGCCGGACTTCTCGCGTGGAACAGTTTATCTGGGCTTGGTGCTCGGTCAGCCAGTCCATTCCCAGAATTATGTCAAACCCAGTTATAGCTAGGATGGTTGCGTAGATTTCAAACTCTACCTCTCCCAGCGTAGCCTGGAACGAACACTTTTCGGTGGATGTCATATCCGACCCGTCTGGTAAACGGATTCGTATAGACAGTCCGGTTGAGCGAATAACATTTCCCTTTGTTGCGATGAAATCGTGGGAGACGAAAGAATGAGTCGCTCCTGTGTCAAAAAGGGTTTTGGCAGGGTGACCTTCTACCAACAAGATTCCTGACGTCATAGGAAAACATATAGATATATATCATCCAACTAATATACATATATATATATATATATGAAATATACAACAATAGTGGAAGATCTGATATCTTCTATCGCCTAAGATATATACCTATGACTACGTCAGGGGCTGGTCCATGCTGCAGGTCTAGTGCATAGGCCTCCTGGGGAGCTGCTCGGCCCTGCTGGCCTCTCCTGCCAGCTCGGCCTCTACGGCCTCTTTGACCATGTCCCCGTGCCGGCTGTCCACCCTGGACTGCTCCTAGTCCTGGTCTCCCTATCGCCTGAGGGCAGAAGGCCCTCATATGTCCCGGCTGCTGACACAAGAAGCAGTTCCCTGCGAAGGGAACATCTAGTCGGGCCACTAGTGGGGGCTGTGGAGCTGGAGCTGGTCTACTGTCTTGCTGTGCAGCTGGGGGTGCTGGGGGTGCTGGTGGGCGCCTATAAGGCAGCCTGCGGCGTCGCTGTCTGCTCTCTCTATCCTGTCTATGGGGAGCGACTCCAACGTCTCGCCTCTGGTCTCGAGGAAGCTCTACTTGACCTCTGCGCCGCTGAGCCACCATCTGCTGGTCCAACTCTAGAGCTGCCGCATGCGTGGCTATGGTGTGGAATGTGGCCTGAGAGAGCATAATCAAGGCCTGCCTCAGGTCGTCTCGTAGTCCTCGGTAGAACCGAGAAGCCCTATCCCTGTCGAAGGCAGCCAGATTCCCGGCGAAGCGTGCCAGGTGTATGAACTCTCTCTCATACTCTGCCACAGTGCGGTTGCCCTGTCGAATGAGCAGGAACCTCTCTTGCAGCGCGGCTCGGTCTGCATCTGTGATGAAAAAATCTAGCAGAGCTACGGAGAACTCCCCCCAAAGGATCGTGCTCACCGGCCGACCTCGGAAGGTAGAGCGACTAGACGCTCTCCACCAATCCCTTGCATATCCCTCCAAGAGGGTCACCACCAAAGAGACTGCTGCCACAGCTGGGCACATCATCCCTACCAACAGCTCCTCCACTCGCTCCACCCACTCCTCTACCTGAATGGCCGTCTCTGTACCCCTGAAAGGGGGAGGCCTCAGTCCTCGAAAAGTCGTCAGCAGATCTGTGGGTGCGGTCATCTCCCGTGGTGGCTGTGCCAGGGCATCTCGGAAAGTCGCTAGTATAGCCGTCAGTGTCTGCCCTATATCTGACTCGACAAACGGTACGGCTGCGGGAGCAACCGGGTCTGGTGGTGGGGTAGCTGGAACGTATCCTCTGGACGAGGATCCCCCGTTACTGTACTCCGGTATCTGGAGAAGTAACATGAAAGAGTGTCAGTATTTTGCAAAAGTAAGGGAATTTGCAAAAGCGACAACCCAAGCGGAAAACAATGGTGTATGGGCGTACTAACGCACAGTCTAGAATCCCTAAGCCTCTACACTAGGGTCCACCAGGCTTCCACTGCAAGGTTCGTCCCGAACTTAGAACGAAGCGAGGGACGGAGGGATCCTGAGACTGCTCCACAAGGACGAATCATGATCGCTCTGATCCATTTGTAGTACCCCCCCAACCTTTTGCCCGGGTCGGGACGGAGGGGTACTACTGGCCCAAGACGTCTACCCAGGGCTCATAGGGGAAACAATCCACCCTATTCAAGCACTAGATGGCCGTCTTGAGTGGTTCGAATCATAACATTCACAACCCATCAGAATATAGCGGAAGCATTAACAGGAAACCACTACATATCATATTAATACAGAGGTTCTAGGGCCGAAGCCTTATGCATTTATAAAAGCCCGTGGGCTATACATGTACTACATAAGTCTCTCACACACTCTCTCTTCTAAACTGCTCGGCGGTACTCACGTCTATAAACACCGGAGACGGCGGGGGTGCATCTGCTCGAGTAGACCTAGCTGCTGGCGTAATCTCCTGCGGCAGCGGGTCACTACGGTGCTCCACCTCCTGTGAATGGTTAATCAAATAACTGTTAGTCACAGAGCTAAGTGGAAACAAATCTCCTCCCCGGATCCACATCCTGAGGACGAGCACGCACCCACCCAACAAAAGTAAATAGCCGAAGCAAGAGAGGGTTATCACAACATTTCATATATGAACAACTAGGAGCAATTATAAAAGAGTGCAGTATAACCGGAAAAAGCAGCAATAACATAAAACGGTTATAGCAAGGCTCTACTAGCTCATCAGCGCAACAGGTTTTCATATCTTGAATTCTATCGCAGACATTCACAGCCGCGCACACAAACCGCAGGCATTCATAGCCGCGCACACAAACCGCAGGCATTCATAGCCGCGCACACAAACCGCAGGCATTCATAGCCGCGCACACAAACCCTATGTCGACATAGTTTGGACCGCTTCTGTTCCAGCAGGGTAGCGAGCCCCGCGGGCCTCACCGATGTGGCCGTCGGTGACAGTGTCCAGTCCTGCCACTTCTGGGGGTGATCGTACCGCACAACCCCAGGCCCTCACGTACAACCTTGTGTACTCTTGGATGTGAGCGACATCCGGCGAATCATTTTGGCCGACCAGCGGAGGAAAACCCGACGGGAAATATAACGGCCGGTCACCCGTGGTACTCATCTCCCTGTCGTCTTGAGTCGTCAACCTTGTCGCACCGGTACGAACGGTCTGCGGAATGGACTGACCCGCCACCATTTCACCGCAAGCAATTTACAATCAATCAAACAATTGCAAACAATATAACATCGGGTCTACGACGGCCTGCCTTACTAGGCTTACACTTCGGGCATCGACACTTTGCTCTACTTTCGACAAGGAGCGTGTGAGCGCTTTATTTGGGGCTAGACCTGGAGGACTACCTCAACTCTGGTTATCCCCAACTAAGGCTCAACCTAAACAACAACTGCTCGTCAGAGCAGGACCCGGGAATATAAAAGTAAATTGCGATAAGATCAAGTGCGGTGGTTATGCTGCTTATTTAAAGTGCTGGAAAGAAATGTGACCAGTACAAGACTGGAGTAGTATTGAAATAAGCTTGACCAGTACGAGACTGGAGTAGTACTGAAATGAAAGTAATGAAATAATCTTGACTAGTACGAGACTGGAGTAGTACTGAATTGAAAGTACTGAACTGAAAAGAATAAAGGAACTGGACCAGTGCAAAACTGGAATAATCATAAAGAAAATGGTTAGTAGTCCAATCACTCCATACAGGAGGCTTCAGTTCCATCTCCGTTCTCAGGAGAGATTTTTCAGTTCCATCCCAGTTTTTAATAAGGTTTCCTTGGGTTACACCTTTATTAAGATCCGATTATGAGTTGGTTGCGCCTTATTAACCACGGCTTAATCGGATTGGGGCTTATCAGGAGTTATACTTTCATTATTCGTCAAGAATAATTCATAACTCACCACTCGTACTCTCATCTTCCGAGCGTGCCCAAATCGCCCGAGAGTCGAGGTGCTCGACAGTTTTCATGAAATCTCGAAACACCCGGAGCTTGGTCACTTGCCTCGGCCACTCTCGTCGATATAAAACTTATTCAAATTAGAGAGGATAGTCGCGCGCTCCAATTTTCATTTTCGAAGAAAACGAGCGTAATAATATCGAGCGCGGTCCTAGGCTTCCATATTTTGGGAAAAATATCAAAACTTATCCCCATGAGCTCAAATTTTGATACAACCCTTATATGGATATAAAACGAGCCTAAAACTTTTTTCATAATTGTTCGAATAATTTTGGCTCTTTAATTTGGCCAAACAAATTTTATCCGGGCTTTTAAAATTACCAAATCAACTCCAAAAATTCTAAAACTTTTTGTGGAGGAAGCCCTCAATAAGGGGAACAATTTTCATGTTCAAACCTTTCTCCCTAGAAGCCTATTTTTGCCTCAAAAAAAAATCAAACCCATTAATAATTATAATATTATAAATATTATAATTAATATATTTATATAATATATATAATATATTATTATATATAAATATATATAAAAGCTTACTGTAGATCATCTCCCCCCCCCCCGCTGCTGTACGTATCCCGCGCCCTTACGGGGCTTCTCCGCCGCCGGCCGGCCACCGGCCGGCCGTGGCTCCACCACCGGCCAACCCGCCGGTGGTGGGCGCTCCATCCGGCGGTGGTCCGGCGGCCTTCCGCCGTCGGCCGCCGCCGGAGCTGTTTTCTTCTTTTTTTGAACGGGAGGGGAGGAGGATGACGGCGGCGGCGCTCCGGCCGCCGGGAGCGCCATGCAAGACGTCCAAAATGGAGAATGAGGAGGGAGAAAGCTTCCACCTGAGTTTGGCGGGCTTGGGAGTGGCCGGCTTGGTCGTCGGACATGACTCAAGGTGGTGGTGGAGGGGGAGGAGCTCCTTGGGTTGGCTTTTTCCGGCCACCAGAGCTCCGACAGAGGGGGGAGAAGGGGAATCAGGGGGAGGGAGCTGCTCTGAGAGGTGTGAGGGAAAGAGAGAGGGGTGGGGTCCTTTTATAGGGAGGGGGAGGGGGAGCTTCCCTCCCATTGGCAATGTGAGATTAATCCCTCCCTAGGGAGGGATTAATCACCACCCTCCAGCTGTACAAGGACAGCTGGAGGTGGAGGTGCCACATATTCCCCATGTGGGGGATATGGGAAAGCCTCATGGGCTTGGGCCTCCATGGTGAAGAAAGAGAGGGGGAGAGTGGGAGAAAAGAAAAAGAGGGTGGGCCTCCACTTGAGCTTTGGGAGGCTTGCTGGTTGGGGCCCATGGAGAGTGAGGGGGGCATGGGCCATCCTTCTTTGGAGAGGAGGTGGGCCCCTCACTTGGAGAAAAATCCAAAAAGTGGATTTTTAGGAGGGTTTGACCAAGTCAACCCTATGTTGGGTCCCCCTTGCTGGTCAAAGTCAAAGTGGGTCCAAGTCGTCGGGGTCGGGTCAAAGTTCGGGTGTCGTGTCATAATTGGTGTGCGCACGCTTTTCGGTGCACAACTATGCTTGATTTGACCACGGGTTGACCAATCGTCATCGAAATTGACCGGGATGACTTCCGTTGACTTCGTATTGACCACACGAGTCTAACGCCACTGACTGGGGTTGAATCGGAGTCCGTTTGACGAAAGTCCGAAATTTGCGCGTCGCAGCGTGCTAAAATGGTCGAAATGTGTAAAATTGTCGTTAGAACTCGGAGTCCAACTGAACGAGTTCCGATGCGCCCGTATTGACTATACGAGGCCACAGGAACTGACAGAACTCAATTCAGAGTTCTCTAGCTCTATTTCCTGCTTAGGGTTATTTCCCACCGGGTCATGGGTAGGGTTCGGGCCACTTTTATTGGACCCACTAAGGCTCTGGTGGCCCAATAAAAGGCGGGATGTTACAAGGGGTACGAGAGAGGGGACCGAAAATCCGGAGCAGGATACTCGCGCGTTTCAAGATATTGGCCAATTCTTCGGATTCCTTTTCCTTAGAGCAACTCGCGACTTTGCGACCTTGCCAGATAGCCTCTCTCGTATCCAGTTCGGCCATTCTTGGTTGAGAAGGGGTTGCTCCTTACGAGCATCCGGGTACGTGGTGGGTCCTTCCTGCCGCAACATCTGGGGTCCTGTTTGACCCGTTCCTTCTTTCTGGCCACCCTAGCCGTCCGATCTAGCTTCTGAGCCAGTAACCTTAGACAGCTTTGATCCGATTTCTGAGGTTAGGAATTTCCTGGCTTCAACAAGCATCATCACCATCGAGCTTAGATCTTCTTCCCTTGTCAATAAAGTTATATGCATCACGTTTGGTGAAGCCCAAATTTTGAGATCCCCCCACTTCATCAGCTAGGTAGGAGTATGCATTAGATGTTCTTATGCCAGCTTCAGTCATGGACTGTAGAGCAGTACCACTCTCCTTACTTATACTTCGTTGTGACGGAAGCAAATGTCGTTCGTTTTCCATAACAAGAGGATGATTATGTTCTTCCACAAATTTGCTAACAGTCAACTGTTTACCTTATTTATTTGTCTTAAATATAATAACAGCCGGATAATTTGTCCTAATATCTAGCCGACTAAACTTAAATTCTGAATCTGGGACTTTTGACACTCTTTTTGATCCGCCCTTACAACAACAATATTCACGTAACTTTAAAATTTTAGTTCTAGGCCAAAAGAGCATGTGCTCTTTACGCACACTAAATCCAATCATAGTAGCATACTGACAATATAACTCATAAGCTTCCTCTTCACTATCCATAATTGGAAAAATATCATACACATGATAGCATCAAACAATTAAAAAAGAATAACATGTATATTACACTCGATTTTGATCTCCACACAGATCATAAGTTTTCTCTTGTCGAAATATCATTTTGATCGCCTACGAGATCATTTCTGATCTCCTAGGAGATCATTTTTGATCTCTCAGGAGATCAAAAATGATCCCAACAGAGATCAAAAATTATCTCAACAGAGATCATAAGGCTTCTCCTTGTCGAAAAATCATTTTGATCTCACAGGAGATCAAGAACTACAAAAGGTTATAAAATGGTATTCCATGAGCTCCGTTATTGACATACCTGTATTTTCGCCATTCAACTAGAATCCCGACGGTGGCGTAGAGTGATCTCCTGAAAAATCGACGTCAAAACTGAAAATATCTTGCAGGTAGAATCCACAGCCGTTGAAAGTCGAAATTTTTCGAGGGTTCAGAACAATGACGAAGAAAAATGAGCAATTATTAGTGAGAAGGATGAGATTTAGCTGCTGGTTATAAATTTTGCGTGGGAGAAACAGAAGAAACAACGGAAGAAGAAGAGAAATAGCGGGATTTAGGCTCCGTTTGGGAGGACTTATTTTCACCGGTCAAGCGGTCATGACCGCATGAATCTGATCTTAATTAAGGTTCGGTTCGTGCGGTCGTGGCCGCTTGACCGGTGAAAATAAGTCCTCCCAAACGGAGCCTTAATGTGCCGCTGTGATCGCGCCACGTGTCGCTACAGGGTTAAACCGCGACCTAGATTTCCAAACGGGCACCGGATCGAGAAATTTCGCCTAATAATAGTCCCACTTAAAACCGTATTTTCCCTTTATGATTATGATTTGCATCAGCTAACCCTGCTAAAACCCTATTTGGAATTTTTCGATCTCCTCGCCGTCCGCCATTTTCGCTACGTCGACCGAGCTCCATCTTCTCCTTGAAATGACCATCGGAGTCTTCAATCCCCTCCTCTCCGCTCCTTGGTTTCCTCCTCTTCTCACCGCAGCGGACAAAGTATACCTCTGCTCCTTCTTCTTCTTCTTCTCCCCCTTCTTATGGCTGCATAGTTTCTTTGTTAGGTCATTCTGAAATCATCTTCTAGCGAGGTTCAAACACATGAATTAAAGAACTCAGCTGAAAACCCATTCTGAAATCCGGAACCGGTCATGGTTACCGGATTAATTGCAAAGTTTGTTCCCACTCAGTTCTTATTTGACGGGATGAAATTGCTAGGATGATTTTGTTACATATTCAAATTTTATTCCAACTCCATTTTGTGATAAGCATCCTTCTTTCTTTCTGAGTAAACTTCAAACTTTTTACTGATTTGGTGATTTCTACTTTTTATCCTCATTTATATACATCAGTATGATGATTTTTAACTGGAAATCAGCATGGAAAGTTGGAGGACCCTCAACTATGAACTTAGTACCTTTAGTAATATAAAGGGTTGAGAGGATTGTAGTTTTGATTTCAGCCTTTTGACACTTGCTACGAGTTCATGGCATGTGCTCACTTTTTTAATTACATGGGTAGAAGTTTCTTGATTGGTGGAGGGAATTCTAGAGACTTGTGGATGTTGGAATTGTGTAGAAGCTTCCAGTAGATCGTGAGTTTTTTGTTGGGAAGGCTATGGCAGTTTCATCAACCATGAAGTATGCACAAGATGACCGCTACGATGTAACGACAAGGAAGACGGGTGAGAGTTCAAGAGACTTGATGGCAATGTTACACATTCGCGTGGCTAAAGTGGAGTGAGTCATGAGGGAGGCCCAAATAATGGTAGTGTAAGGACTTGAATCCGAGTTGGAGGAGTGTAAACTATATAAAAATTAGTATATCAAATAAACTTTCTAACCCATTTTGTTTGTTTTGATCGAACAAAGATATGAGAGGTCATTAATTTCCCAAAAGGTGATCTTATCAATGGTCCGACCTATTCTCACGACAAATGACACCCAATCTAGCACCCTTGAGGATCCTCTCGCATCTCCCCTGAGGTCCCAGATGGAAAATTTTAGGTTCATGTTGAATATCGATTTACATCTCTACCATTATGTTGGAATATGTTAGAATAACATATTGTATGTTGTTACTGTATTATCATTTGTACACCCATATATATATGAGAGCCTCTATTGTTATGAACCAAGACATTTATTCTTTTCCCTCAACATGGTATCAAAACACAGTTTTGTTTAGGTTTTTCCGGATCCCGCAGCAGCTCCCGCACTGCGCTGACCTGCCGCCTCAACTCCCGCGTCGCCCATCGTCGACTCCCGCGTCCTTCCGTCGCCGACTCCCCCGTATTTTCTGCCCCCTCAAGTATTTTCTAGGCATCGAGGTGGCTAGATCCACGTATGAGATCTTTATATCTCAAAGTAAGTATGTTATAGACTTGCTTGAGACGACTGGAATGCTCGGGTGCAGGCCAGCTGATATCCCAATTGAGGTCAATCACAAACTTGGAAGAGATGGAGAAGTCGTTGATGACGTACCTGACTTCCAACGATTGGTGGGAAAGCTTATCTACGATTCTATCTCTCTCACACTCAATCCGGCATATCATATGTTATGGGGGTCCTTAGTCAGTACATGCACTCACCTAGATTACACAGAGTTCTGAGATACCTCAAATTCACTCCTGTCAAGAGAATTTTGTTCTCACCCAATGAGGCATTGACCGTAGAGGTCTATACAGATGCGGACTGGGCATGATCAGTTGATGACCGGAGGTCAACATCAGGATACTGTTCCCTTGTTGGGGGTAATTTGGCAACCTGGAGAAGCAAGAAACGACATGTTGTTGCCAGATCCACCACAGATGCAGAATTTCGTGCTATGAAACAAGGGCTATGTGAATGGTTGTGGATTCAGATGATCATGAAGGACCTTAGCGTGAGGTGTGTCCAATCAGGATCTATTGCAATAATAAGGCTGCGATCAGCATTGCCCGCAATCCGGTGCAACACGATCGCACCAAGCACGTGGAGATCGACAAATACTTCATCAAGGAAAATATTGTTAGGGGGATTGCGAGTACCTCGTTTGTCCCATCAAACCAGCAGTTTGCAGATGTGCTTACCAAAAGGCTGAGTTTGAACTCGTTTGACAGAATGCTGGGCAGGTTGGGCATGACAGACATTACACGCCCAACTTGAGGGATCTCCCCCCAAGATGGGAGATCATGGGGTTGACTAGTCAACCCCACCTCCCATGATGAGAACATGGGGGGTGGGGCCCACTCCCTTTCCCCACTTAGGAAAACCACCCCCATTGGGAGGTAACCACCGGCCGCCGCCGCTGGCTGGCCGCCGCCGCCGCTGGCTGGCCGCCGCCGCCGCTGGCTGGCCGCCGCCGCCGCTGGCTGGCCGCCGCCGCCGCTGGCTGTCCGCCGCCGCCGCTTGCTTGCCGCCGCCGACGGGGTGGTCGTCGCCGACCGGGCAGCAACCGCCGGACAAGCCGCCGGCTAGGCCGCCGCAGCGGCCGCCGGGCGGGCTGCAGCCGGGTAGGCCGCGGCCAGGGCGCCGCCAGCCAGGCCGCGGCCGGCCAGGCCGCTCCCGCCGGCCAGCCCGCCACTGGCCTGGTCGCGGCCGGCCAGGTCGCGCCCGCCGGCCTGACCGCGGGCGCCGGCCAGGCCGCCGCTGGCCGGGCAGCGGGCTCCGGCCGGGCCGCGGGCTCCGGCCGGGCCGCGGGCTTCGGCCAAGCCGCCGCTGGCCTGGCCATGGCCGCCGCTGGCCTGGCCATGGCCGCTGGCCTGGCCATGGCCGCTGGCCTGGCCATGGCCGCTGGCCTGGCCATGGCCGCTGGCCTGGCCATGGCCGCTGGCCAGGCCGCCGCTAGCCTGGCCGCGGGCTCTGGCCAGGCCGCCGCCTCCAGGCGGCCGCCGGCCTGGCCGCAACCGCCGGCCTGGCCGCAACCGCCGGCCTGGCCGCAACCGCCGGCCTGGCCGCAACCGCCGGCCTGGCCGCAACCGCCGGCCTGGCCGCGGTCCAGGCCGCCCCTTGGCCGACCGCCGCCGACGCATGGCTGCCCCCCCACCGTCGACAGCTTACCCACCGTCCGATCATGGTGGGATTTCCTCTCCATCCGATCTGGTGGGGAACCACCCACTAGCCCACTACATTGGTGGTGGGGCCCGCCATGATCCTCTCCTGGAGACTATAAAAGGAGCCCCAGGGCCTCCTCATTCATCATCTTTTGGCTCCTGGTCATCTTCCTCCGCAGGTCAGAGCTCTGCCAGACTCCTCCCCCAGATCATCCTCCAGCCACCTCGATCCACCGCGATCCACCTCGAGCCACCAGTGCACCACCAGCCGGAAAACGACAAGTCCCAGAGCGAGCAGAAGGAAGGAGGCGATCCTTGCAAGTAGGCGCACGTCGGACCCGCACTCCAAGCTACAGGGCACCAGCACCACCGCTCGAATTCTAGTACCCAAAGAGCTCCCGCAACGCCCCCTGTTGCCCGCGGGGAGCTGTAGTCCTCTTCTCTCACCTCAAGTTGTAACGGGAGCGACCTGTCACCCCGATTCTCCAAACACACTGTAATCACAAGCAGCTAGTGGATTTTGACCGGCACAGATCCGGTCACATGATTTTTTACCCAGTTGAGGGGTTTTTCCACGTCATCACATCTTGAGTCGATCTTTTCTTTTCTCTGACTGTGTGCGCGCTCGACCGCCCCGCAAGTTAAGGCGGTCCGATTGTTGGAATATGTTAGAATAACGAGTTGTATGTTGTTATTGTATTATCATCCATACACCTTTATATATATATATATATATATATATATATATATATATATATATATATATATATATATATATATAGGAACCTCTAATGTTATGAACCAAGACAATTATTTTTTTCCCTCAACACATTATAATATGAGTTAGCTGGTGAACAGTGTCATCCAGTCGACCACCTATTGCGTACAATTTATTTATTTTGCCCTTCCGCGTTCTACCTTCTTTCTCGCCAATAACAGACCGCCGATTGGCGATCTCCAACAATCCTCGGATACTCTTGGATCACGGCCGTACCGATCATTGATCGGGGATCGACGATCCACCGTCTGCTGATCCCTGTTCTTTCATGCATTTCAAGCATGATAATTATTCTTATATTATTATAAAATGGTATTATTATAATACAAAATGTATAATATTATATTATACCAGTGACAATGCATGTGGGCCCTTCTGCGGCCGCAATTGTACTGCAGTCACGACAGTATCCCTGCCACGATACTGTCCCCTCACGTTAGTCTGCTCTCGGGCGCTCGGATTTTACGCGGTAGTACTTTGGCCACCTGCATCCTCTCGAGCGCCCGAGAGTAGGCGAGTATGAGCGAAGGCACTGTCGTATCAGGGTATTGTTGCAGCCGCATATATATATATATATATATATATATATATACATACATACATATATACATGCATACATATATACATACATACATACATACATATATACATACATATATACATGCATGCATACATGTATGCATGCATGCATATGCATACATGCATGCATGCATGCATGCATGCATGCATGCATGCATGCATACATGCATGCACATGCATGCATGCATGCACATGCATGCATGCATACATGTATACATGCATACATACATGCATACATACATACATACATACATACATACATACATACATACATATACATGCATACATACATGCATACATACATGCATATGCATGCATACATGCATGCATGCATGCATACATGCATGCATGCATGCATGCATACATGCATACATGCATACATACATGCATACACATACATGCATACATGCATACATATGCATACATACATGCATACATATGCATGCATGCATGCATGCATGCATGCATACATGCATACACATATGCATACATGCATGCATGCATGCATGCATGCATGCATGCATGCATACATACATGCATACATGCATGCATACATGCATGCATACATATACATGCATGCATACATACATGGATACATGCATACATGTATACATGCATACATACATATACATACATACATACATACATACATACATATATACATATATATATATATATATATATATGTATATAGCTATATATATGTATCTGTATATATATATATGTATGTATCCCTACTACTATAAAAGAAATAGTTCTGCATGAGTTCGAAATTCACATAGTCGTCGATCTGTGGATTGATAATTCATCAGCCGTCTGATCAACTCTTATGGCCTAAAAAAAAAGTAGACCTCCTAAAGCTACAGCGGGTGAGGGATGAGGGAGAGAGAGAAAGAGAGGGGGAGAGAGAGGGCAGCTAAGAGGGGGCGCGGAAGGGATTAGAATATGTGTTATTTTATAATATGTGTTATTTTATATATTATAATAACATATCAGATAGGGAGACAGAAAGAGGGGAAGAGAGTACGGCAAGAGGGAGAGAGAGAGAGAGAGAGAGGGAGAGAGAAGAAAAGAAAATAAAGTTTTCATGTATGTACGGATAGTTTTTTTACAAAATAAATATTTTAATATTGATTTAAATTTTTTTACGGTCATTTTGAGTACTCATATGTATATGTTGTGGGCGCAGTCCGGCTTGATGCGGACGGAGCCTGTAGACGCATCAAACACGACCGAAGAGGAAAAGAAAATAAAGTTTTCATGTATGTATAGATAGTTTTTTTACAAAATAAATATTGTAATATTGATTTAAATTTTTTTACGTTCATTTTGAGTACTCATATATATATGTTGTGGGCGCAGTCCGGCTTGATGCCGACGGAGCCTGCAGACGCATCGAGCACGACCGAAGAGGAAAAGAAAATAAAGTTTTAAAAAGGAGGTGGTTCGGTACTTTTGCGAAGCCCGTCGGGGGGAAGGCGAAGCCCGCCGGGGGGGCGGACGAAGCCCGCCGTCGCCGACCGGGTACTGTGGTGCGCAGCCATCGGGCCGGAGGCCCGTGCCTGTCACTCGTATATATATATATGTATATTTGATTTTTTAACTTCTATCTAGGCTCATGTATTAAATACCTAAACATTCCGAAGTCCTAATAATAACCTCTAGGAAATAAAACATTTAAAACAATAATCAAATATAAATAAAATATTTCTATAATAATTAACAAATATGAGAACTTTAACTTATAAAGCTTCTTAAGGAATAACTTACTTTGATCCAAAAAAATTCAGGTTTCAACATATTTGATATGTCTTGTAATCATTAATATCGGGGATCGTCTATTAAGTACTGACACTTCAAAATGCCGAGCGTGTCGGAATCAGGCTCTCTGACACGCGTCCGACTCTCTGACACTCTCTGATACGTGTGTCAGAAGTCTGACATGCTAGTTTACGCGGGACTCGCGTGTCTCGCTCAATCGAACATGCGTGTCCCTAAGCTAGCTACTTATAGTGAGGCGGGAGACAATTTATCTTTAAAGTGCAATTTTTGTGAATTTTTTTTTAAGTTCATATACGGGAGTGATAGCACATTTGTTAATGATTGATGAAAACAAAATTGAAAATGTGTTAGAGTTTCAAGGAGTGATCTGTTTGAGATGAAAAAACTAGAAAAAGAGGTGAATGCTAGAATAACATGTCTTGCTCCTAAAAAATTGTCTTTGCCCCCTTCTAACATTTCAAGCAATGAAGGTGGATGTACTAGTTGAGTGGATATTTTCTCTAGACAAAGGAAAATTGAAAGTGGGGGAAAAAGTTTGCTTGAGAATTCATTATTTTTACTGATAATATATAATAGTAATATATTAATGTTCTATCATTGTTTGACCTTCTATTAAGTTTTTCATTTGAATATTTAATGAGTAATATTTAAACATGACGTAGTTTATTTGAATATTTGTTAATTGCTCATTTTTTGTTAAATGTTTTAGGATTTTCATAATTATAAAAAATAAATATTTAATATACAAGTTACAACATGTCATAATATGATATTTTTTGGGAATTGACGTGTCATGAGTCGATGGCGTGTCATGCCGTGTCGCGTGTCGGTGTCAGCGCAACATAGGGGATCGTAGATGTAACATGAACCTTCAACGACAAGAAACTTTTGATGACCCAAATACTTCATCCTCCTCCTTTCCAACACCATTCACTTTGTTCTTGAACTTTCAATGTTAGTCTTCTTCAAAATAAATCTAAAACTCCTCATTCCCAGATCTGCATCCACAATATCTTCAGTTTGTCTCTATGCATCCCATATTTAGGATGGTCTTTGTTCTCATCCTCTTCACCATCAAATACACCCACATTTCTCAATTTAGAATATATTGCGTTCTCTCGTAGGCAACGTAAAAATTTATAAATCAACTACTTCACATCCATGATTTTTTCACCACCACAACCGACATCCCTCGCCATCTCCTGAGCCGATTTGACTTTTTCCCTCACTCTCGCACCCGACCTCACTTCCACTTTTCCAGCTACACACCTTTTCAAAAGATACACTAACATCCACAACATCTTCAATTTGTCTCAATGCATTGCATATTTAGGATGGTCCTTGCCCTCATCCTCCCCTTCACCATCAAATACACCCACATTTCTCAATTTAGAATATATTGTGTTCTCTCGTAAGCATCATAAAAATTTATATATCAACCGCTTCACATCCATAATTGCTTCACATCCATAATTTTTTCACCACGATAACTGACAACCCTCACCATCTCCTCAGTCGATTTGACTTTTTCCCTCACCCTCGCACCCTTTTTGAAAGATACACTAACATCCACATTTAATTATACATCACCTCCATTTTTATTTTTGTTGCAAATATGATCTCATCTTCCTTTTCTATTAACATCAACCCTTGCGATCGCCACATACATTCTCCATGATGCTCACCGGTCACCATGTTGCCCATCCGTAATACCGGAAACACTGCACCTCTTGCGGCAAACAACAATTTACTAGTTTTCTCTTCAAACTCGCCACTTATTGCAACCAACCGGTCATCAACTCTACGTTGCAAATTGCTCAACGATGCTCTTTCCACCATCACAAAAAAGATTTATGTCATCCCCTGAGTGTCTTTGTCCCCGCCAACTAGGTGTGTTCACGAACCGAATCAAACCAAATAACTCTTCAATTGAATCCAAATTTGTTATAGAATGCAAATATTTAGATTTGAATTTGTCCCGAAATCCGTCATTCGAATTTGGATTCGGGCTTTGATTCGAATTCGCTTAAAATGAAGGACCAAATAGACTTTGATTGGATGTCCGGGATCATCTTCATATGTAATATATAAATTGTTATTATTCACTAACTATTCACATTCGAATTCAAAAATACGAATCTTATTCAAATCCAGACGAATAGATTCCCGAATTATTCACAAACTATTTGGCTTGCGAACATCACTACTGCCAACTGTCTTCGCAAAGATCACCCCCATTTCATCTCCCCTTCTGCAATGAGGCAATCCCTTTTACTCACCCCTATGACCCCAACAACCACTCACTCTCATGAAATTTCCTCGCCTACCGCAACCACCTTTGCATCTCTTCCACAACCCACCCTCACCATCCACAACCGCATGTGCACCTTTCCCGATCTCATTTGTGCCTTCCTCAGTCGTATCCACAGTGACCCATATTATGTCCACAACTCCCTAAATTATGTTCACACATCCCCAAGTCACACCCATTCCACTCCTACTCAAATCAGGGCCATCCCAGCCACTTTTGCGCCTTCACCGACACATCACCGTCCGCACTGCCGACACATACATCCCCACCAACACTCCATTGTAGTCGACTAGTTGAGAAATCCACAATTAGCCACTCCGTTGTCGATTATTACACCAACAAATGCTCCTACATAGTCTCCGACCACTTGACCACTTTGACGATTCATCTGCAAGACACCCAATTACAACTTTGAGGACAAATATTGATTTGATGGGACAGGGAATGATAAGATCATCTCTCTCTCGAGTCCCCATAGGCAAATAACTCTATTGGATTACTGTTTTTGAGTTGATTTGACAAGTTCTCTTCACTAGTAGCTCTACCGAATAGAAGCTCTGCCTACTAGCTTACTGAGTAACCTTAGTAAGTAGCTTTTATATGATTCTAAAGTTTATACAAGGAGCACCTTATGTTGTAATGGATACCAATCAATATATAAAATCAACTTTCAAACCCTGTTCTTCTCTTTTTCCAACCTCCTCGTGGAGTTTTTGTCTTGCTCTGAAAGAGATTTGGGAGTTATCATCATTATAATCGTCTTCGATGTATTTCGCCATGTAGTGTCTGTCCTGCAGTTGGGTTTCCATCTATATAAGGAGCCCCCTCAGCTTGCGAGATCTCAATTTTGGAGTCTTAGGCTTCGTTTGGCGCAGCTTATTTTCTCTGGTGTGTTTGGTCAAAAACGCCATTATCATAGAATGCATGTTTGACAAGACAAAAAGATTATGGCCGCTAACAAGAAAATAAACTTGTTTTGAGCATAAAATGCATGAATTTTTTTAGGTGAGATCATGCGTTCATGAACGACGATTCATGACCACCGCGTTCATGACCGCACCACCGCGCCAAACGAAGACTTAGTCTTGGGGTCTCTTTGGGGAGTGGAGTGCCCTAGACGACCTAGCCTTTGGGTGTTTGACAGAAGCGTGCCTTCCGAGTGTATTTTTTATTTCCATGCTATTCAAGCTATTGTTCGTGTTCTTCGTTCTTGATATGACTACCGTATATCAGATACTGCTTTGCTGTGGCCGCGGCACCTGTTTCCTCCGATGTGCTTGATTGATGAAAGTAATTGAAGATGATTTTCATAATTTCGCTTTAACACCGCGGAAGCATTCTGTGCGAAAGAATGCAAAATGCAAATTCATAAAGCCTGCCCCAAATAGCTGTGATATGAGGTTATTTATGATGATGGTGCTAGGGAAGAACCGAAGAACTATTGTCTGCAGATCATGTTGAATACATTTTTATGCCAATTCCTTCTTCGCTGTCGGCTTTTAGACCCCGGCTAACTTATTTCAAGAGCGACAACATCAACATGATTGATAATCCCTCCGGCTCTATTCCAGGTGAAAGGTGCCATCTTCGAGAGCGACAACATCAGCATGATTGAGTATTGCCGCCAGAGCATGGCTGGCGGACGGTGCTGGAAATGCGGGATGCGGATGACCTCGCTTTTCTTCCGGATTATTCTCACTGTGACCTTCCTTCATGTGTGACGTTCGGCAAATAGGGCTGCCGATTTTTGTCTAAACTTGCATTGCTTTTCTCTTTTGTTTGAACTGACTGTGAACTACCACCCGGAATTTCTTGAGATAGTTGAGGAACACCAGGATGGTATCCTCCCCTTGCTGTAGCCTTTTGGCTGTTTTTTCTTTCTCTTTCTCTTAATGCCTCATTTCATTTCACGGCCAACTTATTTCAAACAAAATTGAAAGGTTTTATATTTATGCGGTTCTTCCTATCTCTAGCAAGGTTTTTTTTCATTATCATAATAGAATAATTCTCTTGCTGATCCGTATTCTCATATTTTGCGCTCGAATTTTAAATTGTTCTTAATTCCTTTATTTTATTTTGTTGATGCAGCTTTCATTGGGTAGATGGAATAGTCAAGCAGCCTCCATAACAGGTGTTTACTTCATACACTTGTTCTTCTCTCCTGATTGTTATTAAGATTATTATTATTATCCCCAAATAGTTGTATAAGATAATTGATTATGATGATGATTTTCAAGGCTGTTATATTATTATTATTATGTATTAGAAGTTTATTCTCCAAATGATGAAAAAATATTTATTTTCTACATTTTGGCACTGTTTGGGGCGGCGGTGGCAGTAGAAAAAGCTCTATTCCCACGGCCGCCGCTTTTTTTAAGTTGTTTGAATGATGAGTTTTTTCAAGAAAGATGTTTTGGGTTTTTTGGAGCATCCGGTCCAATAGAGCTTTCTAAAAACTACTTCCTCTGCTTTCAGCTTTTCCTCTTTCATTAAAGGGCTCACTAAAGTCATGCCCCAACCATTCACAATCTGCCTTGCTTCTTTCTCGGCACTGCAAAGGTTTTCTTCTCCCATTCATGATTATTCACCCCTTCACAATCTTCACTTCTCGCCGCTAACCTTTTTTAACTTATTTATTTATGATTTATATAATATTTACTTATCCACATAATAAATGATTATCATAAAGCTTTGTTATTAAAAAAGTTGTTCTTCCAAATAGTTAAACAACGTAAAATACCTTTTTGAAAAGCACTTAAATGGAGATTTTCTAAATATTCTCCAATTTTTCTAAACAACTTTTTAGACAAATCTAATGCTATCACTTTTTCCCACCACAGTTTTTTTCACCACCACTCCAAACAGAGCTTTTGTCATTCTGATGTAGCTTTTCACCGGTCATGTGGTTACGACCGCATGAACCCGGCCTTAATTAGGGTCTGGTTCATGCGGTCGCAACCGCTTGACCGGTGAAAATAAGTCCCCCCAAACGGAGCCGTAGTCCTCAAAAATCAAATGTATAAATGTTGCACGTGACAGTTTTATGAGCAAATTTCACCTTACCCGTGAGAATCAAATAGAAAAATGCTTTGCATTATGATATTTTTTCCCCCTTTAATTTTTGCAATTAATGTAGAAGAAAGATCAAACTATTATATTGGAATTGAAAACATAGTCATAAGATTTGATGATTTTATTCATGCCATATTTCTCTTTGATTTTTTGATTATTACTGTAAAAAACTAAACAAACTTTAAAAAAAATCAAATCTTTTTTACGATTCGCTCCGTTGGGGCTTCGGAATTGGAGGTTGACCTAATTTATTGACTAGATGTTCGATTGAGCGTGTCGGGGCCGGGCTAGGTCACCGAGGCTCTTATACTATGTGGGAAAATAGATAAGCGGATAAACCTCTTATTCTACAATAGTAAAAAAAGTTCCATGACTACTTATTTGCGCAGCGCGACATTACATTTGTCGTTCATTATCCCCGTAAAATGTTGTCTGTCAGATACAAAACTAAAAAAAATAAAGCGATAATGACATTTTTAAAAAAATAAAATAAAAAACACATAAATTAAACTCAATTATAAAAAGTTATAAAAGTGACAAATTGGAAAGATGAATGTTTCACCAAATGATGCCTTCCGTATCGATGAACCGTGCACAACTTTTACTTAACTGCAGAAATATCCTTATCTACACGCGTATATGCTCTACAAATTTTCATTCTGCCTTTCCTATCTCTTAACAATCGTAGGTGTGATCGATTCCCCACCGTCCTCTTTTTCGTATTCTCATTCTCAGCTTTCGATTAGCCGCTGATGCGTTCTCGTTGGTCACAGCGAAGAAACAAGTCAGGGACGCGAAATTCCTTCCTGCGAGCAATGCGCTACTTTTGAAGAATTCAGCTGAATGCATGGTGGGGGAGACAACTGATCACATTGGTTTGAACTTGTGCTGTGGAGGGCATGATGCTGTAATATATGGTTATTGGATGGGGCCTGATTTGGAAGATGGCTGGGGTTTTCTTGTGGCTTCTGTTATTCAAAGGTGATGAGTATATGCAGGTCGATTTTTGCTATGTGTAGGTCGTGTAATTTTATAATGGTTATGCGCAAGTTAATTTTTTACGGGTTTACAACTTATGATTTTTTAGTTTGACCTGTTTTCAAACGATAATGAAATTCTTAATTTTTTAATTGATTATGTTTACCGCCGAGCTCGAGTTATCTGAAAACTAAATTATTATATATTTATTTAAGGTCATTGTTATATATAAACCACGTATGACTATATACAAACCCAAAATGTATGTTTTTCTTATTTTTTTCTCTACTATATACAAACCAAATAACCCCCCCCCCCTCTCATTTCCCCGCTCCCGTCTCCTGCCCTAGCCGCTCCCGTCTCCCCCTCTCGTGCGGCTCGCTCCCGTCTCTTGCCCTAGCCGCTCCCGTCTCCCCCTCCCGTGCGGCCGTGCGACAAGATCGACTCCGACGACTCCGTTTCCAGTGGCCGGCGAGGCGAGAGGGCGTCGACTACCATTCGCGACCTGCAAGAGGTAAATCCCTAACTCTGTCTCTCTTGTTCTGAGAAGATAGCGTCGTGGTAGAGCGTCACTCCGTTTCCAGTGGCCGGCGCGGCGAGTGCTGGAGGCCGCCTCGGAGACCTGCTTCTACTCGCGGCCCAGGGCTTCGGTGCTCTTCGTCGTGGCCTACCGGAAACGATATTGGCAGGGAAGAGGTAATACCTACTCGATTGAACACATTTGTATTCGATTTGGTCCAATACAACCGAATTTTGTTTACTGATTGTAAATCTGAGTATGTAGGAAAGATTGAGCGGTGCAAAATGCAACAGTGACTCAGATGCAATTTTTTTTAGAAAAGAAGCTGAAATATAGTCGGAATACTGATTTGAAAGATGTACTGAGTGTTTATCCCTTGAGGCACGAGATAACATTTTTTCACTATTTCTAACCCGAGCCTTTTGGAAGTAACTAGGAAGGGGGATGTAATATTTGACACATATGCTGTGTTATTTTATAAAATGCAGCAAGTGCACAATGGTTTGTAATAAATTTGTATTCCTGATACGTTTCGCAATAGTCACTAGTACTGTTCTGCATTTTTAGAGGAGGCTAAAAAAAGAGATGAGATAAGCTCTTCAAATTTAAGTAATTGATTGCAGGTTCGCTTCGCTTGGCAAAGAAGACAAACATCATGATTTTTCGAAGGATTTAACAGTTTTATGTCTCGAATTATCTATTTTTTGTAATGTTTGCTAATATAAGATGTTATACATGTTATTCTAATATAATATTAAATGACTGCTTGTAAAAAATTAAGTTGATTCTTTTTTAAATTTTTTGATGGTCTGCATATAACAACTTGATCTACATATAGCCGATTTTGAATTAATATGGTTTGTATATAACCATGGTTTGTATATAGCCAAACATGGTCTATATATAACAATGACCTTATTTAATAAACTGTCCGACTGGGTTGCGTATGAGCTTGGGTCGTTTTTTTTTCTGCCTTCATCTTTATAATTCTCTTTCTTTCAGAAAAAAATAATATTGAAATATAGTTCATCATTTTCAACTTAGAAGGTTTTTGACCTCTGAGGCATGGTAGTGATGATCATAATCATGAGGGTTAAATTGTCATTCGTTAACGCTCATCTAAAAAACTTCATTCACTTTATGTTCAAACAGATAATGTTTGTTATGATCCTTAACGAATGACGATTTAACCCATGTGCTTAAACCGCCTAACTCATGACGGTGTAACACACTTCAAAAAAAAAAACTTCTGCTTATTTTTTTAAAAAATAATTTTTAAGTATTTGATAAATAATCAGCTAAAAATGTAAGTAATAAAGAAACATAATTTTATTAGATGAATTTTCAACTGATTATTAATTAATTGCCTAAAAATGAAATGTATCTTTTTTTTTCAAAAATGGCACAAAGATATTGAGGCTTTGTTTGGCGGGGGCGTTTTGGGAGTGGGGTTGCACAGATTTTCCCATCGTCCCGTCAAACGTATTTTTGGGAGCAACAGTGAGAGTCGTTGCCGCTCCCAAATCGTGAAATATCGTGATTTTGGAGTCGCGAAAATTTATCGTGACTCCAGAAATCGCGCCTCCCCCCGCTCAATTCCGCTTGTCGCCCTAGGGAAACCACGCGACCATCTTTCTTCCGCAGCCGGGCGAGCATCTTCTTTCTCCCGCAGCCGGGCGAGCTTCTTCTTCGGGCCTCTCTCCGCGGTCTTCTCATCGCGCCGAGCTGCCAAGGTGCTGCAAGGAGGAAGCTAGGGGATTCCGCGGCCATGGCCGGAATAATTAGCAGTAGCTCCATGGTTGTCGTAGACGACGAAGAAGCTTCTCCTCTTCGATGAGATACGTCATGGCCGGCATAGAAGATATTTTCATCTTCCCTGCAATCTTCCCCAAGAAATTTTCATTTTCCCTACAACCTTTAACAAGAAATTTTATTCAATTTTAATGAGAAACTCTAATTTTGAAAATTGCAATCTGTTGGAGATGTTGGGAATGATTTTTCTTCCCCATATATTTTCATGTTGTTGTTCCAGATGTTAGGAGTAATTTTTGTGTTGCTTTAGGATTGTTCTTCATTGTTGTTTAATATTATGAATGTTTTTATTTTTTTTATTTGAAACAACACTACAAACGTTGTTCTTTCAAACAGATTCACAGATTCTGTCATTACTCGACAAAACAGTTGATTATTCCACTATTGCTTCTCCAGTCGCTACAGCCGCGCCAAACAGAGCCTGAAACTTACGCTGCGTTTTGCACGACGGTGACGGTGGTAAACATAATGGATATAATCGTCGTTCGTGAATGTCCAGCCTCTCCTAGGGAACTTCATCTACATTTTATGTTAAAAACTAATTTTCTTTTCTCGGTGACCGATCATAATTAGCAATGTCTTGTAAAATATGCATTCTATAACGATGTATTTCTCAAACTCGCATTTGAAAATTGACTGACAAACAAAGCATTGCGCTCCGGGGATGCGAGGAGCACCGTCATGTCGCGACGTGGCCGAGTGACTCTTGCGGCCCAGTCACTTTTTATATAAATGAACCAACTATAATTTGAATTATGTATACTATATTGAAAGAGAAAAACATCCTTTGATTAAACAATTTTTTTTTGATTTTATCATTGTTTATTAAAAAAATTAATTTTTTTTAAAATTAATTTTTTTCTTTTATTTTTTTAAATGTGCTCTCATATAAACAAACTCTTATAATTACAATAAAAATGTATTCTACCCGTCTCTCGTAAATTCTCGTGCACATCACAAAAAAAAGTGACCGGCGGAGTATAACACTAAGTGGTTTACAAGCGTCGGGAGTGTCATTACGCTGGGACAATATCATGATAGGAATAATGTCATGTACGACACGAGGCCCCCATGATGGAGCAAACGCTAGGGTTGCTCACAATTACCACTAAAGTGTGACTTAGGCAAATCGTCAAACACTAGCCGTGCAAGTGGCGGGACTCCGTTTAGTTTAAGACAAACTCCAATACTAAATTCCAACACCACAACGGTGGGCGTAGTGGAAACAAAATTTCACAGTGGAGATTCGACTGAGTGAATGTCAATTCCAACAACAAAATCTAGCTGTTGGGTGGCTGCCCTCTACCGACCAAATGGTTGGGAGGCGGTGACGCGACGCTCTAACTCCGATTCGTTCGTTGTTTCCGAGAACACACCAAATCACAACACGCACAAAAATAGAACAAGGATGAATCACGCCAAGAGAGGAGGAAGAGAAATCGTTAACCCCCAACAAGGAACCCAGAGACAGAGTTCGAGAGAGCCGTCGCGGCATTGATCGGAGACAGCAGAGGCGCCGCACCTCCGGAAGAAGTGGGCGGCGTCACACCACCCAAACCGCCGGCGAATTCCGAAAGAGCAACTTCGGGCCGACGGTGAAACACCCAACCAGTGTTGCGGCGGGGGGAAGGCGGATTCACACCGTCATAGGACCAGTTTCACGCCGGTGGGGATTCGTCGAATGTCGCCGCTCGCCGAATGTCGCCGCTACGGGGGCCCCGTGCATTGTCACTAGTATATAAAAAAGGATAGGTCGACAATAAGGATCCAGAGAAGGGTCTCACTAGTTACCACAATGGTGAAATATAGACAAACCTTATTTATCATATATATGATCATTATTAGCATGTACATAATTATTTGGATAGACTTTAGTAATTCATATAATTAGCTAACTTATCTTTAATAAAATGCTACCAAAATAATGCGGGGTCACGACTCACGAATGGAGGTCACATCACTTTGATCGCGACTTTTCTTCTAAAAAGTTTTTCATTAGGGCATCAAGCCGCAATGCGGGGTATATATGCTCCTCACAAATCTCATCCTAGCCACACATTTTAATCTCTAATCCTAGCCATCCAAGAGGTCTAATAAAAAATAAAGTGCAGGAAATAGAAGTCTGTGACCGCCTAACACTTTGGTCGATCGGACGGACAATAACAAATAAAATATATCAAAATAGTTTCAGAAACAAATAGACTAGAGAACTCAAGGTTTGTAGCGGAGCATGTCACAATAGGCCCTCCTCGTGTTGGGCCGAAGGTTGTAGTGTTGCGCCGCGTCGTCAAGTGGTGCCGGGTCGGCGCCATCACCCCAAGTGCACTATTACAATTGAGATACTGTCGCGATCGCGATTGGTGATAGGTGCGGAACCTCACTTGTTTTCAAATTAAATCAAAACCTAAATGATTAGAAGTAATACTTACTACTAGGAAAATATACAATTACACTTTTAATAGACTCGTCTTGAATTCCATCCGTGCGGGTTTCAGCCTAGACGCCGTGTGTTTTCGAGCTAGCCCAGGATGCCCACTTCTCCGGCGGCGGCCGCCTCCGATTCCTACTCCTCCGGCGGATCATCGCTGCCGTCGCCGGCGGCGACGGACGCTAGGAAGCGTCGTGTGTGTTACTTCTACGAGCCGTCTATAGGCGACTACTACTACGGGCAGGGACACCCGATGAAGCCCCACCGGATTCGGATGGCTCATAACCTCGTCGTCCACTACTACCTCCACCGTTTCATGGAGGTTTGCCGTCCCTTCCCCGCCTCTGCCGCCGACATCCGCCGGTTCCACTCCGAGGATTACGTGGACTTCCTCGCATCCATCACGCCTCAAGTCCTCGCAGCTTCCGCCTCCGCCTTAGGCACCGCCATTTCCGATGACGGCGGAAGCATCCACCCGTTTGAGTCCTCTTCATCCCGGCAGCTCCGGCGGTTCAACGTCGGGGAGGACTGCCCGGTATTCGAGGGTCTCTTCGAGTTCTGCCAGGCCTCCGCCGGCGGATCAATCGGCGCTGCCGTCAAGCTCAACCGCGGGGACGCAGACATCGCCATCAATTGGGCCGGAGGGCTTCACCACGCCAAGAAGTGCGAGGCCTCGGGCTTCTGCTACGTGAACGACATTGTCCTTGGGATCCTCGAGCTCCTCAAGTTTCACAAGGTGATTAATCGTTGCTGAGATGTTTCAAATTACCCTGTCGCCGGTTAGATTGCCCAAAAATGTTTGGAAATTTGAAGCCAACGTTTATTCATAAGTTTCTGGTGTTCCATTAGTAGGATGTTTTATGCATCTGTTTTAGAATGAGGATGATGCTTATGAAATGCAACTGTTCTTCTTGAAATTTCCTTGTTTTACAGCAACCTTGAATATATTATTTTTTTCCAGATCCGGTGTAGTTAGTAGATTGACACTGGAATTACTCCTTAGGTGACTGTGATTAGGCTTTTATGAAGAAGAAGAAGAAGAAATAGGAGTGTTATATACTGGTTATTAACATTCATCACTTCAATAATTTTGTTCAGAAAAATATGGTTTTTAGTAAATTTTTATATGACCGAAAAATTACAAGAGAAACAACACAAACACAATGTTAGGGTAAATAGTAATGGAAGAAGATTTCATTAGTTGTGTCACTAGTAGCCCGAGTAGAAGGTGCATGTATTCTAATTAAGCTTTCAATGTAGGGTTCGACAGCTTCATGAAGATTGCTCTGTTCCCCTTGTCCTTCGCCAAGTTACATCCGAGGAGGAAGGTCTTTATGCCCGTGCCCTCTTACTTATAAGTCAACTCATTTCTCAGCCAACTCATTTCCCCTCAATTTGTAACACCTCATTCTAGTTTAACAACAAATCAACAGTCTGGTCGAGCCCAACGATAAACAGTAAACTAAAAAACAGTATTAAAACCGGTGCATAACATGCATAAATGAAGAGTACTGAAAGTAAACCTACAACAGAAGTAGAAAGCGTAACTAAGGGTAAAAGTGCATCTCATCAAGCTGAATTCACAGAGACACTAGAAAAGATAATGAACCAAACAACTGAATATCTGAAATACTATAAAATGTGTGGTACACAGAAAAACTCTCTAACATTTAAATTACATAGTATCCATGAACTAAAAAAGTACAATACTGAAAGAAACAATTGAAAGAAAACCAACTATGTGAGTGACTTCCCACCTGAGTCCCCTTTTAAAACATGCCCAAAAATGGGTCAGCCCAAAGGGAGAGTAAGAAAACTATTCCCCCCAGTGACACTAAAATATGTTGAAAAAAATGAATGCATGCTTTTCAAAAATAAAGTTTTTATACTCATGTTTTTCTAAAATAATATTGACAACGTAAATATATGTTCTAGTTTAATCAATGTAAGCACAAATACTCATGTTTCAAAAATTTGATTGACTAAAAGTTTCTAAGTTTCAGTCTATACTTGAGTTCTAAATAACTTATACTTGTCCTTTTTTAAAGCTCTAGGCAAAGTAGCTTCTACCGCGCAATTCGAGTGTAATGATTTGAGTCATACTAACGAACTCAAGTGTTCTAATATCTCACAGACACAGACTCAAATCTACTAATCTTCAAAAGGGGGTAACATCTCCCAAACAATGAGGCTCATAAGGTACCCTACGCCCTATAAAAAAGATAGCACGCCTCTATCTAGCACGAGATGTGGTCTCAATCGTGCCTACTAATAATACTCTATATGGTGCTACTCTGCTTACGTTTTCGTCTGCGTGTCATGAGTTGTGTCTTATATTAGTTACTCTGACAAAATTTCAATCCATAAATTTGATATTTTCCCACACTCTAACTATTTATGCGAGAACAAGTTTTTACATTTCATGAAGATCTAATCGTTTGGGGAAAATTAAACATTACTTATAATCTACATATCTTAGTGAGAAGTTTGCTGGGTGTGGCTCTCTAACATTAAATATAGTTTCTTACAACTATAATAATTTCCTAAACAGTAAAGAGCATTTTATGCAAATATATCTTGTATGTCTAGCCAAAAGAAATAATAGTTTCTTACAACGGTGTTGCAGCCTTCGTACACCTGACGCGACGACATACTTCTCCAAAAGAAATGTCTGAAACACTAATTTGATCTCCCAGTAACCAGAAGACTTATTTCCTCAAGGACCTATATGGGTATTTACATTATTATATATCTCTTGGGAATTTAGAGGATACTGATTTAATGAAAGAAGAACTCTTATCACTTCACCGATAGTGGGGTTACTATTTCTGAAACGAAACAAAACACCCTCGGCTACGCTTGGTGTTGTTGAACCACACCCTAAAAATAATTCTGTACGACTTATAGGGGTCTTATCGACAAAAGTTAACTGAAACTGAAAAGGGGACAACACAAAACCTGAGTAAAAATTGAAAAGGAAAGGATTATCGACCACAAGCCTTGATCAGGGTGCCTTGCTGAGGGCTTCTAAAATTTCTGTGGAAAAAGAACACCAGACTCCATGTCAAATAACTGTAATTTCAGAAATAGGAGGAGAAATCGTAAAACCATCCACAGAAGGGTTTCCGATCTTTCCTTAACAACTAAAATAACTGAGAATTGGAGAGGGGATCCGAACAGCAGTTCACGACGCAGAAAGAGATGGAAACCTTGCCCCAAAGTCGACGCTAGGTGCTGGTTAGGGATTTGAGTCGGCTAGGGCTAAGCGCAGGTAACCTGGCAGAGGCATCGAGGAAGTGAGTCCAGCGGTTAGGGAAAATTGCGACTGGCAGGCGACTGATAGGAGAAGAGGCGGATCCTTCCGATTCCTGTCGTCGACGAGCGTGGGCTGGCGCGGGAAGAAGACAAGCACCGTTTGCGAGGGGGAGAAAACAACGGTTTAGCATGAAGAATGAGTTACGCAGGGGGGTGCGATGCGAGCTTTAACTAAGCCGCACGATGCAGTTATGATAACTGCTGGGTGAGGGGCAAACAAACGAACCCGAACACAATTTATTAAGGGGGGGATAAGATATTTCATTGAAAATCACAAAATTGTCATCCCACTACAACATTTAAAATTATTATACGCTTCGACGACGTGATAACACTAGATGCATCAACTAAATTTTCGACGACTTAAATTTATTCAAAGACTAATGTACAAAATTTTTAACCAAAACAACATCGTACCTCGACGAAATGTTGCCTCGATCATGACCGCTCGAGTTCGGACCCTCATTTTACAATTGTTGTGTATTATTAATTACGGATGTTGCACAAGTTTCAATGCTTAGTCTGGTTTGCAGTTGTCAATTTCTTTCTTTTGCTGGTGGTGTCCGTGGAATGCTGCCATCAACAAGTGTCATAGTATTCCTCCCCGTGTCCACGGGCCCTTCCTCGGATGACATCGACTCCATCTCTTCAACATCTATTCCACCAATCGGCTGTCTCCCAAGATCATCGTTCTTCGAGCTACAATGTGTAGATTCATCATCCATGGTGTTCTTGTGAGCATTTTGACCTGAACCAGTGTTCTTCCCTCGTAGACACTCGATCTCATAGTATAATGGAAATGACTGCTCCTTTACCTCGACGTATTTTGGATTTTTCAAGTATGAGAAAAAAATTATTAGACGACTATTAAAGTTTAGTAATATTTAGTGCAACCAGCACAGTGGACCACTCCTTCACTAGTCGGACAATGATGAAATCGTTACTTTTTTAAAGTGCATTTGCATTAATTAAAATAAACAATGCCTAAAGGCAGCAACTGCAAAAGCATAATAGTGTTTGTGTCTTCCTTGAAAAGATCAAGGAATTCTGACTCCACAGAGTCAACAGTTTCCCATAAGAAGTTACAAGATTTAACAAATTTTGCACAAAAATTTGCAGGCCTATTTGCCTCGTGCAGGATGAGGTGGAAAAGCACCCTATTAATACTTGAGATGAATGAGAGCTCATGCTCGGATAACCCACCATCGCGCCATAAATCCCTCTGCATGTAACCAGTGCAGTAGTCAATGATGTTGCGGAAATCACCCTCTACAATTACTCCACGCACATCCAGCAGAAATGGTTGCACCACATTTTTGATAGTTAGAATGTCCTCCAGCTTGACCTGTTCCGTGTCCCAGTGAGCATAGGCGGATGAAATCTTCCTCTTGGAGGGTCCATCCACTCATAGCAATCAACTACCCAATGAACCTAAGATGCCCCTTTAAGACCTTCCAACGATTTTGGAGGTGCACATTCTTCAAAAAATAGCCACTGTGACGATAGAAATCTCTTACAATCGTTGCCCAATGTGCTTGAGCCGATGGAACAACTTGAACCATTATCTTGGGTTTGATGTTTCTTAAGAACATCAGTTAGGACTCTATCGACAATTAGCTTCCACGAGTTCACTTAGAATGATGTACATCCTCACTACCCTCTTTCGACATGCTTTCTCGCTTAACATAGGTCCTACTATGATTCCTGCCGCTTCCCATTCTAATCAAATGAAATTAAAATACACAACAACAACACTCAAGCCTTTATCCCACTATTGTGGAGTCGGATATAGTGATCCTCTGTCGCCATTATGCCCTATCTTTAGTCATAATCTCACTAATGTCTAAGTACATCATGTCTTTCCTTATAATTTCATTCCAAGTCTTAATTGGTCTACCCCTCCCCCGTTTAACATGCCTAGTGACTGAACTCTCACAACTCCTAACAAGTGCCTCCAATGGTCTCCTTTGTACTTGTCCAAACTATCTTAGTCAAGCTTCTCGCAACTTCTCTGCAATTGGCGCCACTCCTGTCTTATCCCTTATACATTCATTCCTAATTTTATCCAGTCTCGTGTGTCCATACATCCATCTAAGCATTCTCATCTCCGTAACTGCCATTTTTTGCTTATTTACATAATTCATTTTCCGACACTTAGAACCATAGATCATCGCTGGTCTAATTGCAGTATGGTAGAACTTGCCTTTAAGTTTGAATTGTACTTTATGATCACATAAGATCCATGACGTACCTTTCCACTTCAACAAACCTGTTTGGATTCTATGTATCCCATCTTTATCAACACCTCCATCTTTTTGAACTATCGATCCAAAATATTTATAGAACTCCCTTCAGGAAATATCTGATAACCCAATTTATTAACGAATTCATTAGTCCTTGCACTGCTAAATTTAAGCTCTATATACTCCGACTTGGTCCTGTTCAATCTAAAACCCTTCTTTTCTAAAGTGTCTCGCCAAGATTCAAGTTTCATGTTTACACCCTCAAGCATGTCATCGACCAAAACGATATCATCCGCAAACGATAAACACCCTCCATATGTATAGCATATCTTTGAATATGTCCCCACCCTCGTCACTGCATTTGTATAGCATATCTTTGAATATGTCAATGTATGATACATTTACATTTTTTTTCTAAGACTCTCCATAAGATCTCTCTTGAAACCCTATCATTAGCTTTCTCAAGATCGATAAACAACATATGTCAATTAGTCTCCTCAAGAGATGTATAGCTTCCATGGTCGACCGCCTTGACATGAATCCAAATTGATTCTACGAGATGCCAGTCTCTCGTCTAACTCTTCTTTCTATTACTCGTTCTCATAGTTTCATGGTATGACTCATTAATTTAATTCGTCCGTAATTATCACAATTTTGTATATCTCTTTTGTTCTTATACAAAAATACCAAGATACTTTCTTTTCATTGGTCCGACATCCTCTTTGACCAATGGAGAGAAGTATGTTGACACCTTTGTATGAACAATCATTAAAAAAAACTATCGAACCAACAATGGAAAAAACCTTATTTCAATGATTAAACTGAAATCAATTGAGTAGGGACTAGGGAAAAAGAAAGAGCTGACTCTGATGGTCACAAGAAATAAATAGGGATCTTGGAGAGGCAAAGAGGTCTTCTGACAATGCAAGAGGAGGTGAGACATTGAATGATGCGTGCTCTGGCGAGAGCATCCTTTGGTATTATGCATGCTAGGTCATTGCTAAAATCCACAATCAAATGGAGTTCCAACCGACAAGGAACGATAGGACCTTCCACCAAGGACCAACTATTAAAAACTGGCGGTCAAATCATTTTCGGAGTTCAAGCGACGAAATCCATACCATAGGTAGATGACCGTCGACGGGTTTGCTGTTCAGAGTTCCAACTGATGATGAGGAAGGAGAGGGAGGGATCAAGACGAAGATTGGGGGAGGGGTGAGACCGAGGACGAGATGCAGATATTGGGGGAGGGGGTTGGATTTTACTTTTTGGAGGAGGAATGGGGTATGAAAGGAATAAGAGGTGGGATTATCCCCTATTATAAAAAAAGTGTTACTATACAACTTTAAAATCTAACTTTATCTGAAATTAAGTGGGAATAAGTGTTAAGTGGTGCTGAAATGGTTTCAAAATCTTATATTTATTTTGCGGAAGTGTACCATTACTCTTTTTTGGGCCATTTTTTTAAATCTGTTTGCTTAGGTGTTAACTATGACGGATCATGTTTTTTCGTTTCTTATTTTCTTATATATTTCATTTCCCGGAGCACCTTTATTTTCATGGTTCAGGTAAATGATATCAAGTTAACATTCCGCTACCTTGATCACATATTTACTGTAAAATTTGATCGTAAAATATCAATGGTGCTATGCTGATTAACCACCTGGTTAAGTTTCCATCTGATTTGGTTCAATTTGCAGCGTGTACTATATGTAGACATCGATGTTCACCATGGTGATGGTGTTGAAGAGGCTTTCTACACCACCGATAGGGTCATGACCGTCTCCTTCCATAAATTCGGGGACTTCTTTCCCGGAACTGGTCACATCAAAGATGTTGGCTTTGGCAGTGGAAAATATTATGCTTTAAATGTGCCACTTAATGATGGAATTGACGACGAAAGTTTCACGGGATTATTTAGACCTCTGATATCAAAGGTCATGGAAATTTATCAACCAGATGCTGTAGTTCTGCAATGTGGTGCAGACTCATTGGCTGGAGATCGGTTAGGTTGCTTCAACTTGTCTGTTAGAGGGCATGCTGATTGCTTAAGGTTTCTTAGATCTTTTGATGTGCCTCTCATGGTTTTGGGTGGCGGTGGCTATACAATGAGGAATGTTGCCCGCTGCTGGTGCTACGAGGTTTATTTCACGCCCCGTTTATTTGTTTATTTTCTGTCATCTATACTGTGTGTATATTAAAAATTTGTAGTGGTCATGGTCCTGAAATAAGACTATCCAATGAATTTTAGCCATTTGATTCCGATCCCCATACTCCATCCTAATAGTAGCGTACGTTCATGGGTCCCCATTGCGCAACGTACGGCAATAATAGTATTTAGTCGCTGCTCAAGTCATGGTGATATCCTACATGCCGTACGTTGCGGTAATATTATTCAATATTCAGTGCTTTTAGTACCCTTTTTCTTTTATTGAAACTGTATTTGGTGGCACAGACAGCAGTTGCGGTTGGAGTGGAGCCAGAGAATAAGCTGCCTTATAGTGAATATTATGAGTACTTTGGCCCTGATTATACCCTACATATTGAACCAAAAAATATGGAAAATAAGAACTTGCCCAGTGATCTGGAAAAAATCAGGTATGGTCAAGCATTATATTGTACGTTTAGATGGTTTCATCCTTCTGATTTCTTTCATATTTGAATCCATTAATGTAGGAGAGTAATGCCCATTATGATCATGCATGCCAGCATGCCCTTCTTGTATTCAACTGTTCATTGCTCAAGTTTAAGGACTTGCATATAAATTTTTATCCCTTCTTCCTTGTTGTCATTCCAAAGACGATTTTGCAGCGTACTTGCTATGGTTGGCAGGTTTTGAAGCTGGAAAACCATACCGCATTGTTTAAATTTTAAATGAACCATCAATAGTTAATGCTTTTCATTACATTTAAGCTAGTGGTATAAATGCATGCAACTAAAATTTAAGATCAAGTTATTATTACTTTTCAAAAATACAGTGTTTTGGGCCCACACGATTAATTATCCGTTATTACATATGTTTAATTAACATCATCGTCGTTATTCAACGTTATTATGGACATCGCTTTTTTTAATTTTATGTGAGGGTATTTTTGTAATTTGTCCTATTTTAGTCTTTGTAACTTCCATATATTTGCATCCAACTTATTTTGAAAAAGAACTGGTTAGTCTTTCATGTCTTCTACATATTCCCCAATATAAATTCACTCCACCCCTGGAGACAAAGTGATGGGGAACCATCAGATGCACCTGGAGGGGTTCGCCGCAAGGCGGGACCCACGTACATGTATTCGCGCAGGAAGACTTGATAGGATCGCCGATCGGACTCCGCGGTTGCGTCCGGGACGTCACCGCGAGTCAAAAAACTATATTATTTTATTTTTTTGAGTTTGTTTTGATGAATTTTAAGGGGCTAACCCACCGACCAATCATAGCCGTTGATGAGGATGCCCTAACTTGTCTTTTCTTATAAATAAGAGTGTTAGAGGCTGAATTGAAGCATTGTTGAATTTGGAGAAAGAGTTTCCCGGATTCCAGCGATCCCTCCCCGGTGCCGACGCCGTGGAACCCTAGGTGACGACTCCAAGGTAAACCCTACCCCTCTCCATCATTTTCCATCATCTTCCCCCCTTCTTCACCGCTGGAATCCCCTCAAATCCCCACCCAACCGCCGTCGGCCTGCAGCCCAGCAAACCGGCCGCACCCTCCGATCCATTATTTTCCCAATATCCATCATCCCAATAGCCCCAAAAATCCTAGATCAGTCCAGATCTAGGAATCTAGCCACCCGATCCGTTATTTCCACCGCACAAACCTTCCATTTTTGCCTGAATCCGCTCCTAAATAGCGGATCTACTCACCCCCGGTCCGGATCTACTCATTCGTGGCCGGATCCGCCGTTTTACCATCCGTTACCACCGTTTTCCGCCGAGGGCAGCCACCGTCACCGTCGCCTCCCCACGGGTTCCACCTCCGATCGCCCGTCTTTACATCCGGCCCTCAAATCCTCCAGTGCCTCGGTTCAGCCCTCTACGTTGTGAGCATTTATGATATTGTATTCTGTGACTTCACATTTTCATTCGGTGTTTATCTATATTGTGCTGAGATTATGGTTGTGTAGTAGTTATTTCCTTTTATGCTAATAATTGTTTGTGCAATTATTCACCGCACGTTTCCTTAGGCCCTCCGAGCGGAGGAAGCCGTTGCCAAATTGTTAAAATTTAATTGCTTGTTTTTTTTATTTCAATTATTTGCGTAGGGTTGAGCATATTATTCGAAACTCGAAAGTCGCTCGAAAATCATTCGAAAATTGAGCCGATTCGGAATCGGTTAAAATTGATTTGACTCAATTTGAGTCGATTCAATTTGACTCGAATCTGATTTCAAATCGATTTCGAGCCAGCCCTGAATCGCTCGAAATATGATTCGAATCAACTCGAATTAATTAAAAAAATTATGTATTTATTTATATATTCTTATTTTAAGATTAAAAATAACAAAATTTAAACCTAAATAAAAAGAATGAATGCTTTCAGTGTTTCATTTACTAAATTTATAAGTTGCCTAATTTAATTTTGAACAAAATAGGAATAAAACGAAAAATTACTCAATTTCGAGCCGACTTAATTCGATTTCGAGCCGACTCGGAATCGAGTAATTTCGAATCTAGCCGACTCGACTCGAAATCAATTTCGATTTCGAGTCGAGTTCGAGTCGAAAATTTCGATTTCGAGCCGAGCCAAAATCGCTCGAACTCGACTCGATATCAGCCCTATATTTGCGTGACGTTATTAATTTCATTGCTTATAATAATTATCATTGCTCGAACTCGATATCAGCCCTATATTTGCGTGACGTTATTAATTTCATTGCTCGAATTCGACTCGATATCAGCCCTATATTTGCGTGACGTTATTAATTTCATTGCTTATAATAATTATCATTGTCGACCGACGACCGCCTTCCATGTAGCATTGCATTAGTGTGTCACCCCTGCACCTGCACGTAGAGTTGTAGTTTCCGAGCACCACTAGCCTACCCTACATCATTTTGGTATCAGAGGGAGGTTAGACCATTTGCATGCTTTGTAGTGGTAGGTCATATAGAGTTTTTAGGTTCATCCATGACTAATTATCAGCATCGTTCCTCTCCTCTCTTGGGAGATTCCGAGTCCGCCTATTTCCAATCTCATAGAGCGCCTTCAGAGAAACCCTCGCATTATCATGATGATTATTATCGTCTGCGGCACACCACTTCCCGAGATCGTGTCGACCCACCGACACAACTTCATTATGACAGAGATGATCAGTATGATGATTGTCGTCGTTCATATCCTTGCACGCAAACGGATCATGTTGATCGACTCGACCCGATTACCTTAGGGACGACTATTATGAGGATCGTCACTTTGAGAGAGATTGTGAGAGTCAGTTTCGTACAGTTTCCCCTTCCTTTGACGGCTCATCGAGTCCCGAGTCTTTCAGTTATTGGCTTGTGGATATTGAGTATTATCTTGATTATTTTGAGTTATTCGGTGAGCGTCGCGTTGAGAGGACCCGCGAGCGAGACCGTCTTCCTCGCATCACTAGTTGGGTGGACATGAAGCGTACATTGTGTCAGAGGTACCTGCCTTCATCATATCGGAGTTGCTTGTTCGACCAATTATTTTCCCTTCAGCAAGAATCCATGTCTGTCGCTGAGTACAAGGATTGCTTTGATGAGTTAGTTGTGAGGAGCGATATCCGAGAGGACTCAACCATGACCACTTGCAGATTTCGGTCTGGGCTTCGATATGACATCCGTACTAAGGTGGTTTATCATAGATCGAAGTCCCTCGAACAGACGTATCAGCTTGCCCTTCACTATGAACAATCTTTGAGATCCGCCAGAGCTGGTCGGTTGGACCCTCACCTTGACCTCCGCGGTACGGGTCCTCATATTGAGGTCACCATGACGCCTACCACTATCCTGTCAGCCACGACAGAAGTGATACACGAGGCGGATTGCTCTCACCCCAGTGAGGTGCTTATCCCAGTGAGTGACCTATCTCTTGTCTCTGACCCGTCTCCTGCGACCCTGATTGAGAGTGCGACTGAGCGACCTATTGAGTCTGCAGTATTGTGTGACTTGTGTCCCTCACCCACATCTCTTCTTCTGCCATGCACCGGGTTAGTTAACACCCTCACCGTAGACCCAATTCTTGACACTACACCCATAGACTCATTCTTGAGTGTAGGTCTATGTTGCTCTCCCGTTGTCATTGCCCTGAGTCACATCACGACCGAGAGCCCTGAGCTTGATGTTGATCTCGCAGTGACTATGCCACCCATTCAAGGGAACACGTCCCCTTACGATAGTACTCACATGCAGGACCTTGACCTTAGTGACGAGCCCTATGACGAGCCCCCTGTTGAGCCTCATGATGATCCGCCACATCTTGGTGAGGTTGAGACTCGGGTGAGCCACTCAGGTATGACGCCTCTTTCATTATCATTTCTGACCTTGCCCCAGAAAAGGGACCTTGAGTGGAGCATGACATATGTAGGGCCTACCTTCAGTCGACTTGAGTATACTCATATTGGGAGGACCTACCTTATGACGCCTCACGCTCTGGATGAGTTTTGGGACACGCCACCCGCTGAGCCACCCGATGAGTTCTTTCTTGTCTGGGATGCTCACCATATTTTAGAGTCACGACTTCTAGTCGGTGTACACGATTTTCACTCAGGTGGTCGTCTCCTTCGTGATGACTTTTCTTACACACCTCCTGGAGACCCCCCTGATGTGCTACGTCCCCCGAGAGACATTTGACACTTTACGAGCCCGTATTTGAGTATAGTTGTCCCTCACAGTCATCTGAGCACTCGTCACACACGGGATGAGTTCGTCTACACTCCACCGAAAGAACCTCTTGATAGGCCACCCCATTTTAGTGACATCTCAGGCATTATTAGATTTTCCTGTAAGAGGTGTACCGTGTCTGTCGTGTTGTCTTTGCATCATTTGCGTTACCTGCATGAGTCTGCTGAGTATTTTACACGACATTTGCATGAGTTGCATGAGTCGGTCCGCCGACAAATAATATTAAGCAATGAGAATTACAAAGCCCATGTAGATAAGCGAATGCGAGAGCAAATATTTAACATAGACGAGAAGGTAATGGTGCGAGTCCGCCCCGAGAGGCTCCCTTTGGGGCCTGCCAAGAAGTTAAGCGCGAGGCGAATGAGTCCGTACTCCATTATTAGTCGTATTGGGACCAACGCCTACCGACTTGACATCCCGGCCAGTATGGGAATTCACCCTGTGTTTAATGTTGAGGACCTGACTCCATACTATGAACCTCATGAGTATGTGGACCCGGGCATTGGAGATGCCCAGCCACCCCCGCCCCCACTGTCGCTACCATACCACCCTCACACTTCACCACCATCTGATGGCCATCCTGGTTCACCCACTGTTGCCACCCACCCACCCGGGAAGTCATCCCCTTTGGTTCCACCGCAGGCACCACCGATCGCACCGGGATCCACCTTCCGAGAGGCGAGAGATGAGAGCATCACGGAGATCAGATCCCACCAGTTTGTTCCCACCTCGGACGGACCGCGTCGCCGCTAACTGGTACATTGGCGGGGCCGCCCTGACACTGACGACACTTGGATACTACCGGTGGAGCTCGATCGGCTCGCCCCCGGACTTCGACCTCAACACGATCATCTTCATTCATCGGAGATGAAGACTTTTCAGTCGGGGGGAGTTGATGGGGAACCATCAGATGCACCTGGAGGGGTTCGCCGTAAGGCGGGACCCACGTACATGTATTCGCGCAGGAAGACTTGATCAGATCGCCGATCGGATTCCGCGGTTGCGTCCGGGACGTCGTCGCTAGTCAAAAAACTATATTATTTTAATTTTTTGAGTTTGTTTTGATGAATTTTAAGGGGCTAACCCACCGAGCAATCATAGCCGTTGATGGGGATGCCCTAACTTGTCTTTTCTTATAAATAAGAGTGTTAGAGGCTGAATTGAACCATTGTTGGATTTGGAGAAAGAGTTTCCCGGATTCTAGCGATCCCTCCCCGGTGCTGACGTCGTGGAACCTCAGGCGACGATTCCTAGGCCGCCAAACTTCCCCCAAGGTAACCCTACCTGTTGAAGCCAAAAATGACCTCTGTGGAGTTCGGGGTCCCAAAAGAGGGGTGACCGCACACCTACTACCCTCAAGCGAACGATCTAGGCACAAGACTAGGAACACAAGGGACAGACCCAAGGTCACAGCGTGGAGCAGGTCACAGCGTGGAGCACCCACCGCATACCCGGAAGACTAACAAACTCTACCCCTCCCAAGCCAAAGGCTGAGCTAAGACACCTTCGGAGGGCGCTCTTGGCCGACCGGAACATCTGAGGAGGATCTCAAGACTAACTCTCTACTATCCAGATGTGTCTCCTTGGGTGTACACAAAATGCTCCTCCCCGCCCTACTGATGGCGCAAACTCGCCGAGCAATTCCACGACACACTGCCCAAGTTGGGCCACTAACAACGTAATTCCGCTATTTTAAAAGCCTGTCAACAGGCCATTAGGGGCTTCCCGACAATTATACCTCTGGGCCCCACGGGGCGAGCGGTTCACGAGAACACCGCCCGCCTAAGACAGAAGAAGTAAGCTACACACACGCAGAGCATCACAGATATTAAAAAATATTTCAGGAATATGAATTCCATACTTCGTCACGCAGGCCGACAATATAAGCAAAAATAGGCCTTCGTGGGCCGGCACAAGCTTGGGCTTAAGCCCGCTACTCTCCGCTTGGTACTGCAACACCTGTACGTCAACGTCTCAAATGACGGCGGTCAGCTAAACGCCAGTCGGCTAACATGAGCGGACCAAATATATTGCACCCACCTCTTTTCGGGGCTATGGTGTGCATTTCCTGCAAATAGATAATATACAACTTCCTCGGAGTTTTCTCCGGGAACCCCAGAACATCACCAATCCGGCTCACACGTCCGGATGGGCTTCACACAACATCCCTAAACCCATACTCACGCTTCCGGGTGCTAATGTAGTTAATTGCAGGGACGTACACGTCAACCCGTCGGAGAGCTCCCTTCCCCCACCCGTTGGTGGGGAGGGGCTTCCATGCGAATATGTAAACTGAGGGCTTCACCTGCCTAAGTAGAAATTTCGTTACCCTTGACGCGTGTTTGGCGGAGCCGCAATGAAATATCCCGCAAGAGGCCCGACGTCTAGTGGACGTAGCTGCTGTCCTCGCGCGGATCCGACCTTTACTCGGGGGTTAGAGGTCCCCTGCGATTTCTTCTCCATGGTTGAGCCTCTTCATGGTCGATCGTACTCCAAGTAACACCGAGGAAGTCGATCCCGGCCTCCACAACTTCAGGCGGCGTCGGGGAAGCTGATCCCGACTGGCATAGCTCCAAGCGGCGTCGGGAGAGGAGCTCCCGACCGACCCTGCTGTAGGCGGCGCCGGGAGAGGAGCTCCCGGCCGGCCTTGCTGTAGGCGGCGCCGGGAGAGGAGCTCCCGGCCGGCCTTGCTGTAGGCGACGCCGGGAGAGGAGCTCCCGGCCGGCCTTGCTGTAGACGGTGCCAGGAGAGGAGATCCCGGCCGGGCTTGCTTTACCCTCGGCGGCGGCGTCGAAGAGAGAACTGAGAGAGAGAGAGAGAGAGGGAGAGCCGAGCTCGGGCTGCCCCTAATGGCCGGCGACGAGAGAGGGGGAGTAGAGCTCGGACAACACTCGCTAGAGGTGGCCTGGACAGAAAAAATAGGAGGAGCCGGGCTGCGCTCCTCCTTGCGGCGGCGGCCTTGACTGAAAGAGGTGGAGGCTCGGGCTGATCTCCAGGTGGCGGCCTGGACTGGAAGAAATGAAGGGGCTCGAGGGTGCTGCTCCAGGCGGCCGGAGAAAGAGGAGATCTGGCGGCCCTTCCTTGGCCGGCGACGGGAGAGGAGATCGGGCAGTTTTTTGCTCCAGCCGACGAGAGAGAGGGAGGGGGCGGGCGGCTCCTCCTCTAGCCGACGAGAGAGAGAGAGAGAGAGAGAGAGAGAGAGAGAGAGAGAGACGGCGGGGTGCTGCTTCAGCCGACGAGAGAGAGGGAGGGGGCGGGGTTGTCCTGCTCCAGGCCGAACCCTAGCCGGGGGAGAGAAGAAGATGCCCGATCCTTCCTTTTTCATTTCTTCTCCTGCCTTTTTTATTTTCTTTTTTCTTCTTTCTTCAGCTGCCCCCCCTGCTCTTTTAATTACTCCTCTTGCTTTTTCCTGTACCGCCCCTCCATCCCCCTCCACCTTCTTCTTTCATAACTTATGTAAAATATAATATAATATATATAATATAATATAGATATTATAATATTAAACATATATATAAAAAATATATGTTTTAAGCCTATACAAATAAAGCCTCTGCACGCACGCACGAGGACCCGCACGAGCTCGAACGAGGCTGTACCAAAATGTCCCTCATAGCGCGCCCCAAGTCTGCCACTTGGGGAGGATTCCGCTCGACCGGATATGAGGTTGTACATAATCCCCGCTCTTTTCGAGGTTGGTACAAACTCGGAAAGAAATGTCCACCCCCAAGTATCCGGCGAGTGGGAGCCGACGCAAAGAAAAAATTTGAGGGAAACTGCAAACTGCACTTAGAACACTAATCTTTCGATGCCCCTTCTGATCTTGTTGAACCATTCGATACCTGAAAACGCTCCCTGCTATTGAATTGCCCTTATACCATTACTTACAATAAGTACATAATTGCTCAAGATATCGTGAAATAATAAAGTCAAATATTTTGCAATCTCTTGAACACGTGGAGCTAATTTTTCCCCCCAGGGGTGCCTACCGCCCTGCCCAGCTAATGAGAGGCTGAGCAGCGGGTCTACCTGGGGCGCCTACGGACCTGCCAGCTAGATGAGAGCCTGCGCAGCGGGTCTACCTGGGGCCGAGCCAGACTCGGGGTGCCGATGAAGTTCTCAAACTAAACCTATCCCCCACAGACGAGCCTTCGGACCTGCCAGCTAGATGAGAGCCTGCGCAGCGGGTCTACCTGGGGCCGAGCCTAGCTCGGGGTGCCGATGAAGTTCTCAAACCAAACCTATCCCCCACAGGCGAGCCTTCGGACCTGCCAGCTAGATGAGAGTCTGCGCAGCAGGTCTACCTGGGGCCGAGCCGAGCTCGGGGTGCCGATGAAGTTTACTCAAACCAAACCTATCCACCACAGGCGAGCCTTCGGACCTGCCAGCTAGATAAGAGCCTGCGCAGCGGGTCTACCTGGGGCCGAGTCGAGCTCGGGGTGCCGATGAAGTTTCCTCAAACCAAACCTATCCCCCACAGGCGAGCCTTCGGACCTGCCAGCTAGATGAGAGCCTGCGCAGCGGGTCTACCTGGGGCCGAGCCGAGCTCGGAGTGCCGATGAAGTTTCCTCAAACCAAACCTATCCCCCACAGGCGAGCCTTCGGACCTGCCAGTTAGATGAGAGCCTGCGCAGCAGGTCTACTTGGGGCCGAGCCGAGCTCGTGGTGCCGATGAAGTTTACTCAAACCAAACCTATCCCCCACAGGCGAGCCTTCGGACCTGCCAGCTAGATGAGAGCCTGCACAGCGGCACTACCTGTGGCCGAGCTGAGCTCGGGGTGCCGATGAAGTTTACTCAAACCAAACCTATCCCCCACAGGCGAGCCTTCGGACCTGCCAGCTAGATGAGAGCCTGCGCAACGGGTCTACCTGGCGCCGAGCCGAGCTCGGGGTGCCGATGAAGTTTACTCAAACCATACCTATCCCCACAGACGAGCTTTCGGACCTGCCAGCTAGATGAGAGCCTGCGCAGCGGGTCTACCTGGGGCCGAGCCGAGCTCGGGGTGCCGATGAAGTTTACTCAAACCAAACCTATCCCCCACAGGCGAGCCTTCGGACCTGCCAGCTAGATGAGAGCCTGCGCAGCGGGTCTACCTGGGGCCGAGCCGAGCTCGGGGTGCCGATGAAGTTCTCAAACCAAACCTATCCCCCACAGGCGAGCTTTCGGACCTGCCGGCTAGATGAGAGCCTACACAGCGGGTCTACCTGGGGCCGAGCCGAGCTCGGGGTGCCGATGAAGTTCTCAAACCAAAGCTATCCCCCACAGGCGAGCCTTCGGACCTGCCGGCTAGATGAGAGCCTGCGCAGCGGGTCTACCTGGGGCCGAGCCGAGCTCGGGGTGCCGATGAAGTTCTCAAACCAAAACTATCCCTCACAGGCGAGCCTTCAGACCTGCCAGCTAGTAGGAGCCAGGCAGCGGGTCTATCTGGGGCTGAGCCGCGCTCGGGGTAGTGCAGAACCAAGAACCAGGACCTCTCCCACACAGACGAGCCTTCGGACCTGCCAGCTAGATGAGAGCCTGCGCAGCTTGTCTACCTGGGGCCGAGCCGAGCTCGGGGTGCCGATGAAGTTCTCAAACCAAACCTATCCCCCACAGGCGAGCCTTCGGATCTGCTGGCTAGATTAGAGCCTGCGCAGCGGGTTTACCTGGGGCCGAGCCGAGCTCGGGGTGTCGATGAAGTTCTCAAACCAAACCTATCCCCCACAGGCGAGCCTTTGGACCTGTCGGCTAGATGAGAGCCTGCGCAGCGGGTCTACCTGGGGCCGAGCCGAGCTCGGGGTGTCGATGAAGTTCTCAAACCAAACCTATCCCCCACAGGCGAGCCTTTGGACCTGTCGGCTAGATGAGAGCCTGCGCAGCGGGTCTACCTGGGGCCGAGCCGAGCTCGGGGTGCCGATGAAGTTCTCATACCAAACCTATCCCCCGCAGGCGAGTCTTCAGACCTGCCAACTAGATGAGAGCCTGCGCTGCGGGTCTACCTGGGGCCGAGCCAAGCTCGGGGTGCCGATGAAGTTCTCATACCAAACCTATCCCCCACAGACGAGCCTTCGGACCTGCCAGCTAGATGAGAGCCTGCGCAGCGGGTCTACCTGGGGCCGAGCCGAGCTCGGGGTGCCGATGAAGTTCTCAAACCAAACCTATCCCCCACAGGCGAGCCTTCGGACCTGCCAGCTAGATGAGAGCCTGCGCAGCGGGTCTACCTGGGGCCGAGCCGAGCTCGGGGTGCCGATGAAGTTCTCAAACCAAAACTATCCCCCACAGGCGAGCCTTCGGACCTGCCCGCTAGATGAGAGCCTGCGCAGCGGGTCTACCTGGGGCTGAGCCAAGCTCGGGGTGCCGATGAAGTTCTCATACCAAACCTATCCCCCGCAGGCGAGTCTTCGGACCTGCCAGCTAGATGAGAGCCTGCGCAGCGGGTCTACCTGGGGCTGAGCCGCGCTCGGGGTAGTGCAGAACCAAGAACCAGGACCTCTCCCCCACAGGCGAGCCTTCAGACCTGCTGGCTAGATGAGAGTCTGCGCAGCTTGTCTACCTGGGGCCGAGCCGAGCTCGGGGTGCCGATGAAGTTCTCAAACCAAACCTATCCCCCACAGGCGAGCCTTCGGATCTGCCGGCTAGATGAGAGCCTGCGCAGCGAGTTTACCTGGGGCCGAGCCGAGCTCGGGGTGCCGATGAAGTTCTCAAACCAAACCTATCCCCCACAGGCGAGCCATTGGACCTGCCGGCTAGATGAGAGCCTGCGCAGCGGGTCTACCTGGGGCCGAGCCGAGCTCGGGGTGCCGATGAAGTTCTCAAACCAAACCTATCCCCCGCAGGCGAGCCTTCGGACCTGCCAGCTAGATGAGAGCCTGCGCAGCGGGTCTACCTGGGGCCGAGCCAAGCTCGTGGTGCCGATGAAGTTCTCATACCAAACCTATCCCCCACAGGCGAGTCTTCGGACCTGCCAACTAGATGAGAGCATGCGCAGCGGGTCTACCTGGGGCCGAGCCGAGCTCGGGGTGCCGATGAAGTTCTCAAACCAAACATATCCCCCACAGGCGAGCCTTCAGACCTGCCAGCTAGATGAGAACCTGCGCAGCGGGTCTACCTGGGGCCGAGCCGAGCTCGGGGTGCCGATGAAGTTCTCAAACCAAACCTATCCCCCACAGGCGAGCCTTCAGACCTGCCAGCTAGATGAGAGACTGCGCAACGGGTTTACCTGGGGCCGAGCCGAGCTCGGGGTGCCGATGAAGTTCTCAAACCAAACCTATCCCCCACAGGAGAGCCTTCGGACCGGTCAGCTAGATGAGAGCCTGCGCAGCGGGTCTACCTGGGGCTGAGCCAAGCTCGGGGTGTCGATGAAGTTCTCAAACCAAACCTATCCCCCACAGGCGAGCCTTCGGACCTGTCAGCTAGTAGGAGCCAGGCAGCGGGTCTACCTAGGGCCGAGCCGCACTCGGGGTAGTGCAGAACCAAGAACCAGGATCTCTCCCCCACAGGCGAGCCTTCGGACCTGCCAGCTAGATGAGAGTCTGCGCAGCGGGTCTACCTGGGGCCGAGCCGAGCTCGGGGTGCCGATGAAGTTCTCAAACCAAACCTATCCCTTAAGGCGAGCCTTCGGACCTGCCGGCTAGATGAGAGCCTGCGCAGCGGGTCTACCTGGGGCCGAGCCGAGCTCGGGGTGCCGATGAAGTTCTCAAATCAAACCTATCCCCCACAGGCGAGCCTTCGGACCTGCCGGCTAGATGAGAGCCTGCGCAGCGGGTCTACCTGGGGCTGAGCCGTGCTCGGGGTGCCGATGAAGTTCTCAAACCAAACCTATCCCCCACAGGAGAGCCTTCGGACCTGCCGGCTAGTAGGAGCCAGGCAGCGGGTCTACCTGGGGCTGAGCCGCGCTCGGGGTAGTGCAGAACCAAGAACCAGGACCTCTCCCCCACAGGCGAGCCTTCAGACCTGCCAGCTAGTAGGAGCCAGACAGCGGGTCTACCTGGGGCCGAGCCACGCTCGGGGTAGTGCAGAACCAAGAACCAGGACCTCTCCCCCACAGGCGAGCTTTCAGACCTGACAGCTAGTAGGAGCCAGGCAGCGGGTCTACCTGGGGCCGAGCCGCGCTCGGGGTAGTGCAGAACCAAGAACCAGGACCTCTCCCCCACAGACGAGCCTTCGGACCTGCCAGCTAGTAGGAGCCAGGCAGCAGGTCTACCTGGGGGTCTCCTCTCCAACGCAAAGATAAAGCAAACATAAAGGTAAACAAATAACTCAAAAGAACTGTTAACCCGATCAATCAAGTCAAAGTCCGACATGGGGCAACTCTTCCCGCTACGTCCACCCTCCTGAGAACGATGGTCGATCATATAATATTCTCCCTAAGGCACGTTTTGATCTCCAGGATCGAACATCCTAGCGACAAGAGGGGAATGGGAGGGGATTTCTTTCATCACATGACCCTAGTCGTCACTTGGTTCCTCTTCTATGGCCATGACGTTCGGCTGAGTTTTTCCGTGCTGGTCACTCTCCACGCTCACCGCACCATAACTGTTGAAGCCAAAAATGACCTCTGTGGAGTTCGGGGTCCCAAAAGAGGGGTGACCGGGCACCTACTACCCTCAAGCGAACGATCTAGGCACAAGACTAGGAACACAAGGGACAGACCCAAGGTCTCAGCGTGGAGGACCCACCGCATACCCGAAAGACTAACAAACTCTTCCCCTCCCAAGCCAAAGGTTGAGCTAAGACACCTTCGGAGGGCGCTCTTGGCCGACCGGAACATCTGAGGAGGATCTCAAGACCAACTCTCTTCTATCCAGATGTGTCTTCTTGGGTCTACACAAAATGCTCCTCCCCGCCCTACTGATGGCGCAAACTCGCCGAGCAATTCCACGGCACGCTGCCCAAGTTGTGCCACTAACAGCGTAATTCCGCTATTCTAAAAGGCTGTCAACAGGCCATTAGGGGCTTCCCGACAATTATACCTCGGGGCCCCACGGGGCGAGCGGTTCACGAGAACACCGCCCGCCTAAGACAGAAGAAGTAAGCTACACACACGCAGAGCATCACAGATATTAAAAAATATTACAGAAATATGAATTCCATACTTCGGCACGCAGACCGGCAATATAAGCAAAAATAGGCCTTCGTGGGCCGGCACAAGCTTGGGCTTAAGCCCGCTACTCACCGCTTGGTACTGCAACACTTGTACGCCAACGTCTCAAATGACGGCGGTCAGCTAAACGCCAGTCGGCTAACATGAGCGGACCAAATATATTGCACCCACCCCTTTTTCGGGGCTATGGTGTGCATTCCCTGCAAATAAATAATATACAACTTTCTCGGAGTCTTCTCCGGGAACCCTAGAACATCATCAATCCTACTCACACGTCCGGATGGGCTTCACACAGCATGCCTAAACCCGTACTCACGCTTCCGGGTGCTAATGTAGTTAATTGCAGGGACGTACACGTCAACCCGTCGGAGAGCTCCCTTCCCCCACCCGTTGGTGGGGAGGGGCTTCCATGCAAATATGTAAACTGAGGGCTTCACCTGCCCAAGTAGAAATTTCGTTACCCTTGACGCGTGTTTGGCGGAGCCGCAATGAAATATCCTGCAAGAGGCCCGACGTCTAGTGGACGTAGCTGCTGTCCTCGCGCGGATCCGACCTTTACTCGGGGGTTAGAGGTCCCCTGCGATTTCTCCTCCATGGCTGAGCCTCTTCATGGCCGATCGTATTCCAAGTAACACCGAGGAAGTCGATCCCGGCCTCCACAACTTCAGGCGGCGTCGGGGAAGCTGATCCCGACTGGCCTAGCTCCAAGCGGCGCCTGGAGAGGAGCTCCCGACCGACCCTGCTGTAGGCGGCGCCGGGAGAGGAGCTCCCGGACAGCCTTGCTGTAGGCGGCGCCGGGAGAGGAGCTCCCGGCCGGCCTTGCTGTAGGCGGCGCCGGGAGAGGAGGTCCCGGCCGGCCTTGCTGTAGACGGCGCCGGGAGAGGAGCTCCCGGCCGGGCTTGCTTTACCCTCGGCGGCGGCGTCGAAGAGAGAACTGAGAGAGAGATAGGGAGAGCCGAGCTCGGGCTGCCCCTAGTGCCCGACGACGAGAGAGGGGGAGTATAGCTCGGACAACACTCGCTAGAGGCGGCCTGGACAGAAAAAATAGGAGCCGGGCTGCGCTCCTCCTTGCGGCGGCGGCCTTGACTGAAAGAGGTGGAGGCTCGGGCTGATCTCCAGGCGGCGGCCTAGACTGGAAGAAATGGAGGGGCTCGCGGGTGCTGCTCCAGGCGGCCGGAGAAAGAGGAGATCTGGCGGCCCTTCCTTGGCCGGCGACGGGAGAGGAGGTCGGGCGGTTTTTTGCTCCAGCCGACGAGAGAGAGGGAGGGGGCGGGCGGCTCCTCCTGTAGCCGACGAGAGAGAGAGAGAGAGAGAGAGAGAGAGAGAGAGAGAGAGAGAGAGAGCGGGGTGCTGCTTCAGCCGACGAGAGAGAGAGGGAGGGGGCGGGGTTGTCCTGCTCCAGGCCGAACCCTAGCCGGGGGAGAGAAGAAGATGCCGATCCTTCCTTTTTCATTTCTTCTCCTGCCTTTTTTATTTTCTTTTTTCTTCTTTCTCCAGCTGTCCCCCCTGCTCTTTTAATATCTCCTCTTGCTTTTTCGTGTACCGCCCCTCCATCCCCCTCCACCTTCTTCTTTCATAACTTATGTAAAATATAATATAATATATATATAATATAATATATATATTATAATATTAAACATATATATAAAAATATATATGTTTTAAGTCTATACAAATAAAGCCTCTGCACGCACGCACGAGGACCCGCACGAGCTCGAACGAGGCTGCACCAAAACGTCGCTCATAGCGCGCCCCAAGTCTGCCACTTGGGGAGGATTCCGCTCGACCGGATATGGGGTTGTACACTACCCCCCTCCATCATTTTCCATCATCTTCTCCCCCTTCTCCACCGCTGGAATCCCCTCAAATCCCCACCCAACCGCCGCCGGCCTGCAGCCCAGCAAACCGGCCGAAACCCTGCTTCCCCCCCTGTCCGCCGTCGCCTGTGTGTCCAAAACCGGCCGCCGGCCTTGCTGCCAGCCACCCAGCCCCTCCGCCCCCTTTTCCTCTCTAGAACCGGCCACCCAAAGGGTTTTCTAACCCTAACCGGCCACTCCTCTCTCCTCCCCTTCGTGGATCCACTTCTCACCGCCCCGAAAATCCTAGATCTATTTTGATCTAGTGTTACCACCCTCCGATCTATTATTTTCCCAATATCCATCATCCCAATAGCCCCAAAAATCGTAGATCAGTCCAGATCTAGGATTCTAGCCACCCGATCCGTTATTTCCACCGCACAAACCTTCCATTTTTGCCCGGATCCGCTCCTAAATAGCGGATCTACTCAACCCCCGGTCCGGATCTACTCATTCGTGGCCGGATCCGCCGTTTTACCATCCGTTACCACCGTTTTCCCCCCAGGGCACCGATCGCTCGTCTTTACATCCGGCCCTCAAATCCTCCAGTGCCTCGGTTCAGCCCTCTACGTTGTGAGCATTTATGGTATTGTATTCTGTGACTTGACATTTTCATTCGGTGTTTATCTATATTGTGCTGAGATTATGGTTGTGTAGTAGTTATTTCCTTTTATGCTAATAATTGTTTGTGGAATTATTCACCGCACGCTTGCTTAAACCCTCCGAGCGGAGGAAACCGTTGCCAAATTGCTAAAATTTAATTGTTTGTTTCTTTATTTCAATTATTTGCGTGGCGTTATTAATTTCATTGTTTATAATAATTATCGTTGCCGACCGACGGCCGCCTTGCATGTAGCATTGCATTAGTGTGTCACCCCTGCACCTACACGTAGAGTTGTAGTTTCTGAGCACCACTAGCCTACCCTACATAACAAAGGCAGTAATATATATTTTTAAAGCTTGTAAGATTTGCGCAGTTTCATGTATTGTAATTATGCGGCATGCAAATTGCCACAATAGGAAACTTTATTTGTAATCTGTTCTCTGCCGTGATCTGATTTTTTACTTGCTAATGCAGGAATGTGCTATTGGAGCACCTTTCAAGACTACAACATTCTCCTAGTGTTCCTTTCCAGGATAGACCTCCAAAGACAGAGTCTCCTGATGATGTAAACAATGATAAAATTAAATCAATTATTTTATCATCGTTGTCATTTTATGATGAACTAAAAGGGTGACTTGATGCAGGAAGAGACCGATATGGATCAAAGACCAGCATGCAAACTTTGGGATGGTGAGAGCTATGACTCTGAGCCTGAGGATCTGGCTCCACATTATGGTGATATTGTAGAAAGTGATTCTGCGCCAAATCATGCTAAATAGGTATTTTTTAAGTTCCTAATCTATGACATCAACATTGTCAAAATACACTCACGGACCACTACATTTCAAATTTATATATCTTTGTTGCGGGTCGGTCGACGCTTTTACGGTTCGGTCGAGATGAGCTGTCTCAACTCGAGAGTGAGTCGAGCGCGCAAACAGTGACAGATTAAACCACCAGTTGACATCAAAGCTTTTGACGTGGAAAAATTCGGAAAGGGAAAAAACCACGGGGCTGGATCGGTGCCGACCCAGTTTCACTAATTCTCAGTGTTACAAGTAGTAGTCCTCGAGGATGACAGACTATTGCTCATTATAGTGAGGTTTCAAAGAATGTCGGAGTTGCCGGGGGCAGAGCACGGAGAAGTGTGTTCTGAAGTCTTTGAGATGTCGAACACAACTAGTGTTCTCGATTCAGGACTTGAAACTGTTGGGATGATGAACACAACAACTGAAGTTCCCGGCTCAGCCGAATATCGAGTGAGATCTTTGAGTCGCCTTCTGAGCTTGGTGCTGAAAGTCGAGTGAGATCTTCGAGTCGCCTTCTGCCCAGACGATTTCACTTGGCTTCCAACACCAAGCTCACTTGGATTACAACACCAAGCGCAAAAAAAAGACTCAAAAATCTCACTCGGCTTCCGTCACCTAGCTCAGAAGTCGCTCGAAGATCTCACTCGGTGTTCGGCTCCGAGCCGAGAACTTTAGTTGTTGCGTTCATCATCCCAATGGATTCAAGCCCCGAGTCAAGAACTCCAGTTGTTGCGTTCGACATCTCAAAGGCTCCAGAACACGCTTCTCTGCACTTTGCCCCTGACAACTCTGACATTCTTTGAAATCTCACTGTAACGAGCGGTGACCTGTCACCCTCGAGGACTACTACTTGTAACACTCCGAGAACTTGTGAAACTTGGTCGACACCGATCCGACCTCATGATTTTTTCTCTTTCCGGATTTTTCCATGTCAAAAGCCTTGTCGTCAACTGTTAGTTCAATCTGTGACTGTTTGCGCGCTTGGCTTACTCACGAGCTGAGACGGTTTATCTCGACCGAATTGCAAGAGTGTCGAGCGACCCACAACAATCTTATTAGTTTGTTTGTTAGAACCTATACATCCAACCAAAAACCAGTTTGTTATAGGTGGAGGGCCCAAGATCTATATTAAGTGTAGACGAGTATTCTCTCAATGTGAGACTATATTTTGCATGTGAGGGAACGTGCATGATTTTTTTCCTTTAACAAATTGATCAATTATTTTAAATTACATTAAGTGAGAGTGGTATGTTGAACCTAACTTACTCTGCTACGATGTTAACATTGGTTTATAAGCACTAGAGAGGAATCCTGTACTTAGTAAAGGAGGCAAATTTACTACTCTTGAGGAATGAGGCACGTTCATGTTTTTCTCGTGGAAATAATAGCATCTTATTTTGGTGAATGAAAACCCTAACATGTTGTTTGGAAGTATTCTCATTCTTGATGAGATACCACTCAACCACGCAACAATTGTTAAATTTATTTACCCATGTTAGAGAAGAGTTCACCATTTGATGAATGTGGTCGAGTCCTGCTCTTGAGGAAGGAGGCTAAGTCACTATTATCTCATTGAAATGATAACATCATATTTCATGGAATGTAATCCCCACTTATGTGAGTGGTGAAACTCACCCCCGATGAGATTACAAATCAGGTTTTTAACACTTCCCCCAAGCTAGAGCATACATATCTTATTTTTTTAGCTTGTTAGATATATATTATACTTGTTTCCTAGCCAGGGGTTTGGTAAACAGATATGCAAGTTGCTCCTAACTTCAGAAAGAGAGTAGATTAGTGATCACAACTTCAAAGAATTTGTCTCTAATGAAGTGAGTCAAGTGACGGACAATTTTAATGTGCTTGACTCTCTAATGAAGGGCTTGTTTCAGAGAAATTGGTAACAATCTTATTATAGCGGTGCATTTTAATAGGTAATGGCATACATTCCCAACTCTTCCGTAAATTGTTGCAACCAAGCTCACAAAAACTATGTTCCATTGTCCTATATTCCTCTTCATCACTGGATTTGGAAATGACTGCTTGTTTCGTGCTTCACAAGAGTACTAAATTATATTAACCATAAGTTTGTTAGAGAGAGAAGGGGATACACATTCATGCCATGGATGGTTATGGAGCCTGAAATAGGATGATGTGTCACGTCAGAAGATGTGAGAATGTGCAAAACATGGTGATTACATCCAAGAAGAAGATTGTTGTGTAATTGGAATGCAACACGTTTGGATCTAATTGGGTGTGGCTGGTCGGTGTGCCATTGCTAGTTGGATTGGTATGCATGAAATTGGGTGTAATGGGCATTACTTGGGGAAGTACGAGGGTATTTTTTGGGGGACATTTTGTGGAGTCCCATGAGGTGAAAAAACAGATTTTTGTTTTGAAGGGGAAAATTTAAGGACTTGGAGTCAGCGTGGCATATCATCAATGTCAGCATGGGTCTTTTTCAATTCTGGTGTCAAGCTGGCGATATCGAGAGGTGGAAAAAATCATTGTCATTGAGCTTGGAGTAGTGAAAAGATCGTGTTGGGAACTGGAGGAGGCAACAATAAAGATGATGTTGGGGTAGGTTGAACATGATTGGGTTTGAGGGAGGAACATGGTTGATGTTGAGGTAGTTGTAGATGTTCGGTGGTGGGATTATTGTTGATGATTGTAAGGGTTGGGAATTTTTATGTTGTTGGTGATAGGAGATGTAGGGTTCAGCCAAGGGAATGGCATTGTACGCGCCATGGAATATGGAGGAGTGGTGTCAACTATTGTTTTCAAGGACATTTTGGTACGCAGAAGTTACAATTAGTCTTGTGTACGTGTGGGTTGGATTCATGGGCCTTGATGGTGCGTGCCTGTCGACGACATGATGAATGAGTGTCGTGAGTACTACGGTAGAGGAGATCAGAGTTGTTATTGACGGTGGTGCTACAGTTAACGTTGAGGGTGTCGAGCGGGGTGAGGATATATGTTGCTACCTTGAGCAGTGGAGAAAAAAGTCGACATCATACCGTCTCCATTACTGTTCTGATTGGAAAGGAGACTCGGAGTGGAATAATGACTGAATGAACGATGTGGCATGTTTGATCCCAAAGGTGGTGTTGGAGTAGATGAATGTCTTGCGCGAACGTGAGTTTGTTGGAGAGGATGGAGTCGATTGCAATCAAAACTGAAATATGCATGTAGGCCATTGTTTTATCCATCTCAATGAATGTTGACATGTTGTGTGTTACGATTACGCATGCCAACGAGACACGTGCATGCCAATGAGACGCCGTGGCGAGTCCACATGCAGAGAAGACGACAATGGACCTGTCTGGAGGCGGAGAGATCGAAGAAGCGACTATGTCATGATTATCTTAGTTGTATTCTGTTATGTTGTACGCTTTATTTTGGCACCGCCCTTCGTTATCCGCACCCCGCACCTATAAGATGTGTTGTATTTTTTCATTATCTTTGAATGTATGAGAATTAGGGTTGCTCCCTAACTTGTCCTCTTAATCCCTCCTTCTCCCTCACCACCACCGGCCATCCCCCTTGCCGGATTCCTATCTGGGAAAGTATCATTTGGTCCGACCTGCCTCACCGCTCGCACATTGCCGCCGGTCGCTATCCCGGTCCCCGACTGCCCAATCCCGCTTGCACCGATTGGCTTCCGCCCTGCCTGTACCGTCCGAATTTGCCTCGATCCGCGACTGCGATTTCAGTAATCAGTACACGATCTCTAGATCCCACACCGATCCGACTCCGTTGCTCAGGTTGCCGCCGCAACCTTCCGCGCGATTGCGTTTTCCAAAATCGATCTTCCGCCACATGTGTCTCCTGTGGTTTCGTTCCGACCCATGCGCGTCTCGTCGCGCCTCACCCGCACGCGTCCCGTCAACCAGCACCTTTGCTCCTCCTTCGCCGCTGTCCCAGCCTTCCGTCCAGCACCACCGACTACTGTGCCCTAAGCAGTCGTTGGAATGGCCCCGAACACTCGCTCCGCCGGTGATCTTCCTCCAGATGCAGCCACCGATTCCTTTAGTCTTCGCATGGAGGCTCATGCGCAACTTGTCGCCTCCATGCACGTCTCCCTCCTCGCCCTTCGCTCTAAGATTGACCCCCTTCAAGCGCCCGCCGCCGCCGTTTCCGCCGCGTCCGGCTCTGTCTCACCCGCGGATGGCGGCTCTCTCCTTGGCGCCGAGCCGTCGCTCATTCCCTCCAGGACCACTGCTTCCCCCATTCCGGTCCGGTCCGCTCTCTCCCTCACATTTTCTCTTTTGTCGGCGTTGACCTGATGGGTTGGATCGCCAAAGCAGAGCGATATTTCGACCTCAACTATACACCGGAGCACGACAAAGTGCTTATGGCCGTGGTTGGCCTGGACGGCTCGGCTCTCCGCTGGGCTCGGTGGATCCGACAATCTAACTTGTGCCTCTCCTGGCCCGAGCTCAAGCAGGAGATGATCTGGCAGCATGACACCCACTACTCTCTCTCCTTCGCTATCGAGCCTCTTTGTGGCGTCCGCCAGACAACCGACCTGGACGATTATATTGATGAGTTTGACGTCTTGGTCTCCACATCCTTGGGCTGCTTCCCGATCATTACCTGGGCTTCTTCATGCATACTCTGCTGCAATATATCCGCTCTCGTCTCCGCATGCACCACCCACACATAGTCTCTGATTCCCTGGACTTCGCGTGTCTGGTGGAAGACGACCTCTCCCCCCGGCCACCTGCTTCTATGGTCGACCACCACCACCCTCGACCGCCTTGACCACCAACCACGACTCCACCACGACCACCGCCTTGGGGAAACCGTCTGTGCCGCCCACCGACCCTTAATGCCTCTCGAATAGTGATTACAATGAGCTTCACAACAAGGGTCTATGTTTTCGATGCCGTCAACCCTACTCCCCCAACCATGAGTGCTCCGTGAAGGAGTTCTATTCTATCATTGGCGACGTCGACTCTGAGGTTACCCTAACCGACTTTAAGGCCCTGGGGCTCTCAGCGGAGGATACCACTCTCTACCCCAACGCGATTACATTCCACCGCCTGGTGTTATCTTGTGCCTTGGCGGGCGGGCTCTCCAGCCAGCAGACCATGCAGTTCTCGGGCAGTTGCGAGATCACTCGATCATCATCATGGTGGACAGTGATGCAAGCTACAGCCTCATCTATAAGCGCATGGCGCAGCAGCTCCATCTTCCCTTGGTTTCCTCTCCGGATTTTACGGTCCGCCTGGATGATGGGCAACGCCGACCGACTCAGGGTTGTTGCACTGCCGTGTCTCTCTCCGTGGGGTCCTGTTTCGTGACCGCGGACTTCTACGCATTTGGCCTTGGCGGTATCGATGTCATTTTAGGGGTGGCTTGGCTCCGCACGCTCGGCTATGCATGCGTCAATTGGGCGACTCTGTTGGGAATATGCCCTCAATATTCCTAGATTTTAAGAAGTATATCATACAATGATAAGTGCATCTTGAATTTGATGTCTATCTATTTACATGTTTGTAGGCTCAATATTTATAGTTGTTTATTAAACTCAGTAGTACAAGAGATAAGTTCAAATCTAATTTGAACTGATCTATAACTCAGAATTGGTCTAAGTGCTGATTTGAGATGTTCTGGTTAATATCGTTTTGATGGGTGTAGAGAACAAAACGACACCGTCTTGATGGGTATAGAGAACAAAACGATATCGTTTTGTGAGAAGACTACAAAACGATAGTTTACCGTCTTGTTATCCAGAATGATGAGATTTAAAATCTGCGTGGCGCCGAAAGCAAATGTCACATCAGTACCTTACGAAAGATGTTTTGATTTATTACTACAAATATTTTTTGACTGTTTGAGTAGTTAGACTTATAAAAGTCAAGAGAAGGGCTCTGTAAGAAAAAGAACTCTCCAAGTAAGAAACCATAACATCTTACAAACACCTTCAAGCAAAAAGATAGCAGCATCAAGCTAACACAGAAGAACTCCGTGATCCTTGTTCTACAAGGTTGCTCACACAACAAAACAACAAGAAACTCATCTTCCTGTTGTAGAAGACGAAGAAGATCAAGCTATCTCTTCATTCAAGCCACTCATCTCTGAACCTGCTATCATGATCAAATCAATTCTATTCAGGTGCTGAGAAGAAAGCTTTCTCTCTGGAAAGCTCAAGAAGACTCAAAGCTTTAAAGTAACATTTATACTTGAGTCATTTTCTGTAATTTATTTTAAAACTCATCTACTGTGTAAGATCTCTCTGAGATCTGAGTTGTAGGGCTGTGTTGTCAGCCTCAGTGTAGGGTTGTATAAAGGCCTTAGTGTAGGACTTTGTTGTGAGTCTGAGATAGGATTCAAGGAGTGAATCTGAGGTAGGAGATCATTTGGATCTCTGAGTTGTAAGAGTGCTTGCACTCTGAGGTACGACTGTGGACAGCCTGAGGTAGGACTTGCTGAAGTCTGAGGTAGGGTCTTGCTGAAGACTTGAGGTAGGATCCAGGAGTGGATCTGAGTTGTAAGATCTTTGATCTGAGAAATTGGAGGAGTTTGCCGAGTCTAGCACACTGCTATATAGGTGGTAAAGGACAGTGGATGTATCCATACTCTGCGGAAGCAATATAAATTTTGTGTGCGATTTGTGTGTTGTGGCTTATTTTCTGTTCTCTGCAGTAGTTAGCTTAAATAATTTAAAAAGCCTAAATTTAGCAAAACACCTATTCACCCCCCTCTAGGTGATTTAGACTATCCATAATCTTTCAGACTATGACTATGCAGTTCCTCCAAAGGGGCTAGTCATGTCACTTTGACGGTGACTCCACTCTTCTCCGCTCTCTGATCTCCCTCTGCACGATCCAGCGGACCACTGACGTCGGCTTCTTCACAGGGCTGTGGCCCCTCTCGGGCCCGTCCAATGTGCCTTTCCCTTCCCCGATAAACCACCTAGATTTTTCCACTACGCTTGTCGACGTCATCCAGCCTCTGGCAGGATTGCCCCCAGCCTGGCCGATCGACCGCACAATTTCCATCCAGCCTAAGACCATAGTTGTCTCGGCGCGACCATTCCGTTCTGACCATGGGCAGAAGGATGAGCTCTAGCCTCTGGTGCAGGGGATGCTGATGGAGAGCCTTTCCCGTTCTGGTGCAAGCCCATTTTCTTGACTGGTTATTCTGGTCCCGAAGAAAGACGGTAGTTGGCGTCGTACTACCCAACCAAGCTACTTGATCGTCGTTACCACCTTCAGGGGGACTCTTGCTCGCATGAGATCCTTGTTGCTGGGTTTTACCGCCTAGAGTCCGACGCTACATGGCTACCCCAGAATCACTTTTGACGCCAGTCCTTCGACTACTGCCTTGAGGATAATGCATATTTTTCAGCACGACATTGTTACGGTTGCACATGTCGGCGAGACACACGCACGCCGACGAGATGCCGTGGAGAGTCCACACGCTGAGGAAGACGATGATGGATCCATCTGGAGGGGGGGAGATCGAAGACGTGCCTATGACATGATTATATTATTTGTATTTTGTTATGTTGTACACTTTATTTTGGCACAATCCCTTCGTTTTCTCCACCCGCACCTATAAGTGGTTGTGTTTTACTGTTTTTCATTATCTTTGAATGTATGGGAATTAGGGTTGCTCCCTAACTTTTTCTCTCGATCTCTCCTCCTCCCTCACCACCACCGACCCTCCCCCTTGCTGGATTCCTCTCCGAGAACGTATCATTGTCGATTGAATGAGGAGCGTGCTGGCGGAATCCTGCTGGTTGAAGTAGATGATGGGAGTTAAAGACGAGTCTGACCTATTGTTAAGATTGTAACTTTGTGAGAGGGAGAAGACAGAAGAAGAACACTTTGATGAATCAAAGAATTTATCGCATTACCCATTTGACGCATAGTACAAATTTGTGAGGGTTGACTTCTTGCCTAACATAAGGCTGAAGATTTCTAACAAGATAGAGGATGCGCTTCAACCATTACTACTCACTTCTTATGTATACTTTTAAGCATGCTAAATAAAGAAAATAAATTAGTTATTTAAGACATTAATTGAACTCATTAAAATTATGATGTTTCCCGAGGTGCCAAGGCCACTATTCCATGTTTTTGTCTCACAGTGGGAATAATCAGTTTGGAATGTATTTGTCACAAATTCTACAAAAGAATTTAAAATATTATGTGGCCGCTCAACATGTCTTTGGGCACCTTACTCGTTGCATTCGAGTTTGTGAACCCCAGTAAAGGATTGTGACAATTAAAATTATAAGCAAAGCGTGCCCTTTCAAGTACCTCAAAATACAAATAATATCCCAATATGATTTTTTTGGAGAGCTTATAAACTGACTAACAAAACTCACACATCGCAAATTTTGATATTAATTTGGATCATCGTAACTTTGCCATCCGCTTTGAAGTTTGGCATTTGGATCTGTTGAGAGAGCTCAAAACTTGTATGTATTGCTTGTGTATGTAAATACAAGGAGAGAATACAAATATATAGGAAGAGGAAGAGAGAAGAAAATCCTATACAAGATGTGGGACTAAAGGAGGAGAGAAGATAAAACAATAAATGGGCCCAATAATGGGCCTTTTACATGGGCTATTTTAACACTCCCCCGCAAGCTGGAGCATACAAATCGTATGCGCCAAGATTGGACAAGTACTGATAGAATAATGTCTTGGAAAGAGCCTTTGTGAAGACATCTGCAACTTGTTCCGATCCTGGGACATGCTTTCAGTCAAGCTTCTTCATTTGAACCTTTTCCCGGATGAAGTGACAATCGACCTCAATATGCTTCGTCCTTTTGTGAAAGACCGGGTTCTTTGCGATGTGTATGGCGGCTTGACTATCACAAAAGAGAAGAGCCGGTGATGGTAATTTTACACCCAGATCAGTAAGAAGACTCTCAAGCCATGTTAATTCTGGTACAACCGATGCCATTGCCCGGTACTCTGCCTCAGCTGAAGAGCGAGCAACGACCGCATGTTTCTTACTTCGCCAAGTTACAAGATGTCCTCCAAGGTAAGTGCAAAAACCACTCGTAGATCGCCGGTCATCGAGAGAGCCAGCGTAGTCGGCATCCGAATATGCCACCAATGTTGGAGCAGAAGAGGAGGTCCTGTAGACAAGTCACTGACCAGGAGCGGTTTTCAGATACCTGAGAATTCTTTCCACTGCTTGAAGATGAGATTTTCGAGGAGAGTGCATGTATCTGCTGACAAGACCAACATCAAAGGAGATATCCGGTCTGGTAACCGTGAGATATATCAGTTTTCCAACAAGACGTCGATAATATTCAGGATTCTGAAGAAGGAGATCGGAGTCAGAGGCCTGGACACACAGTTTGTGGTTCACATCCATAGGAGTATCACTGGGCTTGCAGCCAGACAGACCCGCATCATGAAGAAGGTCAAGACAATATTTTCGTTGAGAGAGAGTGAGCCCATCTGGCCTTCTGGCAATCTCAAGGCCCAAAAAGTAGCGAAGGGGTCCCAAATCCTTGGTCTGGAAGACTGAGTTTAGATGGACTTTGACTGTCTGTATCCCTTGAGAGTCATCTCCAGTAATGATAATATCATCGACGTAAACTAACAGAATAACCGTTCCTGTTTGGTGGTGACGAGTAAAGAGCGAGAAGTCGGCCGAGCTCCGAGTGAAGCCAATCGCACGGAGGACCTTGCTGAATTTTTCAAACCATGCCCGTGGAGATTGTTTGAGACCATATAAAGCTTTTTAAAGATGGCAGACCTGAGACTCCCCCGTGGTCTCAAACCCGGGCGGTTGCTGCATGTAAACAGTTTCTTGGAGGTCCCCATTCAAGAAGGCATTCTTGATATCCAGCTGAAAGAGAGGCCACCGGCGATGGATAGCAACAGAGATGAGGACACGAACACTATTAAGCTTTGTCACCGGAGAGAACGTTTCCTCATAATCGAGCCCTTCCTGTTGAGTGAAACCGCGAGCCACAAGACGGGCCTTTAGACGGTCAATTGTCCCATCGGCAGCATGTTTGATGACAAAGACCCATTTGCACCCAACCGGTTTCTGGCCCGGTGGAAGAGGAACAACAGACCAGGTCTGGTTAGACCAGAGAGCAGACATTTCTTCCTCCATGGCTGCGCGCCAGCCGGGATGTTGAAGCGCCTCCTGCACAGAATTAGGAATAGCAACCGAAGAGAGAAAAGTAGCCAATGTGTGTAAAGGGGGAGAGAGGCGATGAAGAGAGATGGAGTTGGCCAGCGGATGAGCAGTGGAAGGCGATACCTGATCAGTCGGATGCGGAGTATCCATGGTAGAGACCGACGGCAAAGGGTCAACGGAAGGGGTAGAGCGACGAGTGTAGACACGGATAACTGGTGGTTTGGAGGGAATGGCAGGCGATGGAGAGGGAATGACAGGCAGTGGAGGAGTGGCAGGAATGACCGGGCGGGGAATGGATGGAGGTGTAGGTGGGGGAGGGTCAGGTAAGGGAGCAGAAAAGAATGGTTGATTCTCGCGGAAAGTGACATCAGCAGAAACGGTGATCTTGCGGGTCGCAGGAGAATAACAGACATACCATTTTTGGGTGCGAGAATAACCAACAAAGATATGCTTGGCGGCCCGGGGATCTAACTTATTCGATGAAGGCCCCAAACGGTGGACATAACATAGGCTACCAAACACACGAGGTGAGAGAGGAAAGGCTGTAGCGGAGGGAAAGAGGATGCTGAACGGAGTAGCGTAGTTGAGAATAGAGGAAAAGAGACGGTTAATGAGAAAGCAGGCGGTCGAGACCGCAAAATTCCAATACGGTTTAGGGACATGCATTTGAAGCATGAGGGAACGGGCAACATCGAGTAAGTGACGATTCTTGCGTTCGGCAACACCGTTTTGTTGCGGCGTGTAAGCGCAGGAAGTTTGATGGAGAATCCCAAACTCGGAACATAAAGCAGTAAATTCGTGACTAGTGTACTCACGAGGATTGTCAGTGCGTAGGATTTTGATGGTCTTGTGGAATTGCGTACGGGTTTCGAGGACAAATGCCCGAAAGACACGAGGAAGCTCAGAGCGATCACGAAGTAAGTATAGCCAGGTAGTGCGAGAATGATCATCAATAAACGTGATAAAATACCGGAAACCGGAAATACTAGAAATTTTAAATGGTCCCTGAATATCTGAATGGACTAAATCAAAAGGAGCAGCGCTCCGAGTACAATGCGAAGAAAAAGATGAACGAGGCTGCTTGCCGAGGATGCAGGAATCACACTGAAAGATGGTAAGAGAGACATCCGGGAGAGCCCGCCAGAGGACCGGTAGAGGAGCATGCCCAAGACGACGATGCCAATCTGTGGAGGAAATGGAGGAGAGGATGGTGGGAGAGTCGTCGAGAAGGTAGAGCCCATTCCGCAGTCGGCCTTTACCAATGGTAGTCCGCGTCCGCCGATCCTGTATAACAAAAGAAGAGGAAGTGAATATAACAGAACAATCCAAATCAGCAGTAAGCCGTCCAACAGAAAGTAAATTGAACGGAGAACTCGGGACGTGAAGAGCCGAGCGAAGGGAGATGAAGGCGGTGAGAGGAAGATCTGCCGAGCCGGAGACGGGAACAGTGGCGCCATTGGCCACAGTAATAGACGGTGGATAAGGGGAATTCATGTACTGGGCAGGGCGATGTGGAGTAATGTAATGAGTAGCGCCAGAATCCACAATCCAGCCCAAGCCGGTGGAGAGACAAGCGGTACCTGTGTTGGAGACGGAGGCAACGGAGGCAGATGGGGGATGGAGCAAGCCCTGGAGATGCTGGAGCTGAAGACGGACACTTTCAAGATCAGGAGGACCAACATCGGTAGCAACAGAAGCCGCCGGGCGAGGAGGATAGCCAAATTTCTTGTAACAGGTTGCCTCAAGATGACCGTCTTTGCCACAGAAGGAACACTTCGGCCGACCCCGGCCACCACGACCACGGCCGCGAGAGCCTGGACGACCCCCCCGAGTAGAAGGAGGAGGGAAGGGTAGAAGCGGAGGTGCCTGCTGAAGAAGGGCCGGAGGAGCCGTAGTATCTGGAGGAGGGGGGACTCGGAGAATCATGGAGCACACATCAGAAAAAGATGGTGTGGTAGAGGACGCCAGGACCTGAGCACGAATGCTCTGAAGGTGAGGGGGAAGATGAGCCATAAGGATGGCAGTACAAGCGGCTTCCTTCTGAGCGCGCTGAGCAAGAGCATCATTGGTAAACGGCTGATGCTGGATCCAGGCTTCAGCAAGAGTCTTCGCACGAGCAACAAAGGAGGACATATCGGAAGCCCCTCCAGCGTCCAGAGTAAAGAGGTCAGTGAGGATGTCGTAGAGATGCTGGAGGCTGTCCCGGCCAGAATATAAGGAGTGTAGCTCAGTCCACATATCTTTGGCAGTCTCATGATACACAGCCATTTGATAGGGTTCACCATCCAAAGAATTCAAGATCCAGGTCTGAACTCGGCCATCATTGCGGAGCCAGTCATCGGTAGGAGGGGTGGGTGGAGCCTGAGTAAGGTGAGGGAGAAGACCCTTGGCCTGGAGAACCCGTCGAACTGAATGGACCCAAGGAATGAAGTTCTTCTTTCCAGAAAGAGAAATGGTAGTGATGCGCAGCTCGTCACGAAGTTCTGTAGGGTAAGCCGCGCGGTCAGTCGGACAGGCCGGGCAGTCAGCAGGCGGGCTGGCCGTCGAGCCAAAAGAGTTACCGGAAGAGCCCATAAGGCAGACCGCGGCGAATAGAGGATAAGCCGCCGACAAGAAAGACTAAGGAAGACCGCGACCAGAGTGCGGATAGGAAGCAGTCCGCACGGTCAAGCCGGACACCAGCGAGTAGTCAGGTCGCGACCAAAGGGCAGAAACAAAAGAGAGACTGCCCCGGTCTAGGTTAAGCCGACAGCGGTCAGAAAAACAGCCCGGGCGGGTTGACAGAAAAAACCGGAAAGAGGAGAGAGGCCGCGAGTAGGAACTCGAGCGGCTAGAGAAGAGAGGCCGCGAGGAGGAATTCAAGCGGCTAGAAAAGAGAGGCCGCGAGTAGGAACTCGAGCGGCTAGAGAGGAGAGGCCGCGAGTAGGAACTCGAGCGGCTAGAAAAGAGAGGCCGCGAGTAGGAACTCGAGCGGCTAGGAAAGAGACTGGTAAAGGGCAGAAGGCACGGCCGCAGCGGTCTGAAGGCGAGGCCGCAATGGTCTGAAGGCAAAGGCCGCAGCGGTCTGAAGACGAAGCCGCAGCGGGGCTGGCAGCGGACAGAAGTAGAGAGCCCGCAGCGGTTTGAAGAAAGGTGGGCCCCACGAAGCAGAGAGAGGATGGCTATAAGAAGCCTGAAGAGGGTGGAACCACGAAGAGGGAGAGGAGAAGCGGGTGCAAAGTTGCAAACCGCAGAGTCAGGGGCGGACAGAAGACCGGAGCGGGTAGGCTACCAGGCCGCAAGAGAGAAAGCAGCGGGTAGGAGGGAATAGAGACCGGGCGGGCTTGGCGGTTAGAAAAAAAACAAGCCGCAGAGGACAGCAACATGCCTCTGATACCATGTTGAGAGAGCTCAAAACTTGTATGTATTACTTGTGTATGTAAATACAAGGAGAGAATACAAATATATAGGAAGAGGAAGAGAGAAGAAAATCCTATACAAGATGTGGGACTAAAGGAGGAGAGAAGATAAAACAATAAATGGGCCCAATAATGAGCCTTTTACATGGGCTATTTTAACAGGATCCATATGGGGTTTCAACAGGTTTAGTCCCTAAGAGACCAAATTTTTCGAGGCAATCAAGCACATTTTCATTTAAAGCTAATATGTTTCTCAACCATCGCAAATTTTATCCCTAATAAATACTGCAGTTGATCGAGGACTTGGTATGAAGTTTTAATTAAGGGAAGTTCTTGAGATCTTCTATTTCTGAAAAATCACTGCCTGTAGTGGCAACATTGCCCTCACATACCACTGATAAGATGCACTCATGAGCTTAAGGCACTGTTTGGCTCGCCGTTGGAGCTCCGGTACAACTGCAACCGCCGTCACACAACGGGAAAAACAAACAACCAAAACCCCTCCACCTCCATGTTTGCTCCTGCCCTCTCTCTACATAACAACAGGGAGTAGCAGCCCTCTCCCTCTAGTCCCAACCACGGCAGTGTTTGCTCCCTTTCCAGCACCCGACGCCTTACCAAACATAGCCTAAGTGAAAACTGAATGACCGGTTTGGAATGTTTTTAGCCCTACTCGAATGCAGCTATATTAATTTTTTAGAGCCAAACCATTAGAGATTGTTTGAGATCATATAAAATCTTTACATGGCTTCAAACTTCCTCTTGCTCCCCTTGATTAACAAACTTTGAGATTGCCTCATATATATGTCCTCAGATAAATTATCTTGTAAGGCTCTTTGTTTGGGTGTTTTTGCTTCATCTCCATTGGGAGGAAAACGTCAATGCTAAAAAAAAACTGTTTGATAATCCTGCAATTCCCACCATCTTCGCTCCAAAACATTATTTTGGCTTTTTTTGAGACTGCGGCCACCCCCTTTATTTCCCACCGCTCTATTGCCAACGGTCCCATTCACACCGCTCCAACTCTCACTGCTAAAACAAACAGACCCTAATTCTGCATTTTTACTATCTAGATGAAACAGAGACCACATGTACATAGCTCCTAAAGAAAGCAACACTGGCAGAAAAATTTTTGCAACATGGGAGAAAGTTTCAGCATAGTCTTGTCATAAGCTTGAGTATATCGATTAGTGATTAGATTACTAGTATGTGGAATAAACTTGACTGCATATGTTGATGCTCGGAAACAGAAGGGGGCAGGTTGTCGCGGGCACCAACAGCTAACGGGGTGTGTTCGATCTCACGGGCAAGGTGATTGAAGAAGGTTGCGGGGATAGAGGAGAGAAGGAAGCTTCTGAGTGCTCGAGAGTGGAGCAAATGCTTGTTCAAGGGTTGCGGGGATAGAGGAGAGAAGGGCGTTGATCCGAGTGCAGAGATGGTTGGGAAGGTTGATCAGGAGCTGTCGAGCAGACGGTTGGTCAGCGGAGAAGGTTAATGAGCAGCGAAGAAGCTTGCTGAGCAGAGAAAAAGCTTGCTGGGCAGAGAAGCTTGCTGAGCAGAGAAAAAGCTTGCTGAGCAGAGAAAAAACTTGCTGAGCAGAGAAAAAGTTTGCTGAGCAGAGAAAAAACTTGCTGAGCTGAGGAGAAGCTTGCTCAGTAGAGAAAAGCTTGCTGAGCAGAGAAAAAGCTTGCTGGACAGAGAAAAAGCTTGCTGAGCAGAGAAAAAGCTTGCTGAGCAGAGGAGAAGCTTGCTCAACAGAGAAAAGCTTGTTGAGCAGAGAAGAAGCTTGCTGAGCAGAGAAAAAGCTTGCTGAGCAAAGGAAAAGTTTGCTGAGCAGAGAAAAAGCTTGCTCAGCAGAGGAAAAGCTTGCTGAGCAGAGAAGCAGCTCGCTGAGCAGAGAAGAAACTTGCTGAGCAGAGAAGAAGCTTGCTCAGCAGAGGAGAAACTTGCTCAGCAGAGGAAAAGCTTGCTGAGCAGAGAAGAAGTTTGCTCAGCAGTGGAGAAGCTTGCTCAGCAGAGAAGAAGCTTGCTCAGCAGAGGAGAAGCTTGTTCAGCAGAGGAGAGGCTTGCTGAGCAGAGAAGCAGCTCGCTGAGCAGAGAAGAAACTTGCTGAGCAGAGAAGAAGCTTGCTCAGCAGAGGAGAAGCTTGCTCAGCAGAGGAAAATCTTGCTGGGCAAAGAAGCTTGCTGAGCAGAGAAGAAGCTTGCTCAGCAGAGGAGAAGCTTGCTCAGCAGATGAGAGGCTTGCTGAGCAGAGAAGCAGCTCGCTGAGCAGAGAAGAAACTTGCTGAGCAGAGAAGAAGCTTGCTCAACAGAGGAGAAGCTTGCTCAGCAGAGGAGAAGCTTGCTGAGCAGAGAAGCTTGCTGAGCAGAGAAAAAGCTTGCTCAGCAGAGGAGAAGCTTGATCAGCAGAGAAAAAGTGAGAGGGGCCGCTAGCAGCGGCACTAACAGACTTCGCCCGCCGCGGCTTAAATACCACTCTTGCGGCGGGCTTTCCTTTAATCAAGAAACAAGATTACAGCTTGCTCAAAGTGCCTTTACATGGGAGAAATAAAGGGTACAATGGGGGAAGCTGGCGGTTAAGGAAGGAGTTGCCAGAGGATAAGGAAAAGAGGCTGCTGGCAGGCCGCACGGCTTGATGGCAAGCTGTGGAGGACTGGAAAACTGAGTCCGCAGGGCTTGCTGGCAAGCTGTGGAGGACTGGAAAACTGAGTCTGCATGGTTTGCTGACAAGCTGCAGTTTTCCCTCTGCGCCTTGTCTTCCGCTCCAAATGAGAGGTATCAGGGGCTATTTATAGGCCCGGCGAAGGATCTTCTAGAAGCGGGGCCCAGTGACGTTATCATGGAGCTTGGGCGGATTTGGCGAGCAGAAGAGGGCGACCTGAGCAGCAGGCAGAGAAGGCTGCCTGAGGAGCAGGCCGCCACCAGGGCAGCTGGGTGGTGGCCTGAGGAGCAGGCCGCCTCTGGGTGGCGGCCTGAAGGGACAGGCCGCCACCAGGGCAGCTGGGGGGTGGCCTGAAGGGACAGGCCGCCCCTGGGTGGTGGCCTGAAGGGACAGGCCGCCACCAGGGCAGCTAGGGGCGGCCTGAAGGGACAGGCCGCCACCAGGGCAGCTGGGGGCGGCCTGAAGGGACAGGCCGCCCTTGGGTGGCGGCCTGAAGGGACAAGCCGCCACCAGGGCAGCTGGGGGCGGCCTGAAGGGACAAGCCGCCCCTGGGTGGCGGCCTGAAGGGACAGGCCGCCACCAGTGCAGCTGGGGGGCGGCCTGAAGGGACAGGCCGCCCCTGGGTGGCGGCCTGAAGGGACAGGCCGCCCCTGGGTGGCGGCCTGAAGGGACAGGCCGCCACCAGGGCAGCTGGGGGGCGGCCTGAAGGGACAGGCCGCCCCTGGGTGGCGGCCTGAAGGGACAGGCCGCCACCAGGGCAGCTGGGGGGCGGCCTGAAGGGACAGGCCGCCCCTGGGTGGCGGCCTGAAGGGACAGGCCGCCCCTGGGTGGCGGCCTGAAGGGACAGGCCGCCCCTGGGTGGCAGCCTGAAGGGACAGGCCGCCACCAGGGCAGCTGGGGGGCGGCCTGAAGGGACAGGCCGCCCCTGGGTGGCGGCCTGAAGGGGCAGGCCGCCACCAGGGTAGCTGGGTGGCGGCCTGAAGGGACAGGCCGCCCCTGGATGGCGGCCTGAAGGGACAGGCCGCCCCTGGGTGGCGGCCTGAAGGGACAGGCCGCCACCAGGGCAGCTGGGGGGCGGCCTGAAGGGACATGCCGCCCCTGGGTGGCGGCCTGAAGGGGCAGGTCGCCACCAAGGCTACTGGGGGGCGGCCTGAGGAGCAGGCCGCCCCTGGGTGGCGGCGTGAGGGGTCAGGCCACCACCAAGGTTGCTGGGGGGCGCCGGCTGTGTGACCTGGCGGACTGAAGGAAAAGATCGCACAGATCGCTCACTGCTGCTCTAGATTGCCTCCTGCAAAGAAAAGTGTTGCGCGGTTAGCAGACGTAACCGCGCGGTCTGCGAGGGTGAGCTGGGGGAACAACCCGCCGTCCCGCAGGACACGCGGTTGCTATGCGACCTGGGCGGACAGAGAAAACTGTCCACCCACACTTGGACTTGTCGCGAACCCCAGGAAGAATCTGAAGGTCGCGACTAACCAGCTGGCTACCTTGGGAAGGATCGCCGATTTCTGAGTTAATAACATAGATCTCCTAGCATCTTGTTGCAATTTTGTTAATGAGAAGTGAAACAATATCTGAAGTGCATTTGTGTCCAAGGACTTCCATTTTCTCTTCCATTGTTTTTTTACCATCCAGAATGCGCTAAGGTTTTCAGGAAGTTTTGTAGGGACATTTACCGGGACCTCCCCTCCGAATTTGCTAAATTATAGATTTCACCCCTCCTACTTTTGAAATTACAAAAAAAAACCTCGTAAGTTTACATTTCATAACATCCGTTCATAAAAAGATCCTTGTGAAGATTTACTCCAATGGAACATTTTTGTGTATGGATGTTATGAAATGTAAACTTATAGGAAAGGTTTTTGTAATTTCAAAAATAAGAGGGGTGCAACCTATAATTATGCTAACTTCCAGGAGAAATTTTGGTAATTATCCCAAGTTTTATATAACATGATTAGAGGATAAATAAGCAAACAAAATTGACATGTAGATTAAAATCATCATTTGGGACATAACTGTCTATGACATGTTTGGTGATACAAGTGTGGTTTCTTTTGCAATGAGGAATCAGAAGATCAATGTTGGATATTAGAATTAGAGTACTATGGGTCCCAAGCCGTAAATTATGTAGGGATTATATTATTATGAGTCTTTACTCTTTAGGTATCAAGTCGAGTGTACAAGTCGAGTTGTATAGGTCGAGTTGTATGAGTTGAGTTTCATAAGTCGTATTGAGTCGAGTCGCGGTTGAGAGTTATTTACACATCTCTTATGTTGAGGTTATTTACCCTTGTGCCATCGTGAGTTCTATATATAGGGATCCTTGGGTCATGTATGAAGCGTCAAAGAATTAAATAAAAAACTCTCTCTCTCCTCTATCTAACTCTTCTCCTTCTCCCTCTAGTCTCCTCTTCTCATCCTCTAATTCTTCTCATCTTCTTTCCCATTGTAGTGTAAGAACCTTGTATCTCCCCTCCCCTGCTACCTCCGACTAACCCCCAAAATAAGTGTTGGAGTTATCGCATTATTAGAGTTCTTTGAGAGTGTTTTGAGTTTATTCCCATATTGTTATTTTGAAGTTTGTAAGGCCTTGTCGTTCTTTAAATACCTCCTTTGAGGGATGAATAAATACAACCTTCTATTTCTCTCTAATATTCCAACATGCTAGCAAAAGAGGAATTGTTTCCGCCCTAATATTTTCTCTCGTTCTTGTCACAAGAGAGAAATTTATCCAAAATTAATTAGGAGCCCTAATCCTTTCTATATATGGAGGCGGATCGGGATAACCAATACAACCTTACACGATACATTAAATACGCCGTACATAATAACACATTGTAACAGTTCTCATGAGTGTGCTTTGGCTGCTTCTTCGAGTCGTGAAAGGAGCATCGATTCACTGCTCCAGATCCCCTCGCTTCTCTGTCTCCGTCTTTCCGCTACTTCTCTCCGACATAGGCCGCAATCTCCTCTCCCGCTTCGACGCTGCGTGGAATTTCTATGGCTAGGGCTTCTCTCTATATTTGTTGATCCTGACGAAGATCCTGTCTGCTGATCCCAACGACGAGCCCATCTGCTAATCCCGATGACGAGCCTGCATGCTGATCCTGACAACGAGCCCTTCTGTTGATCCCGACGACGACGACGACGGAGGGATCCATATTGAGATCCCTCGATGTCGTTTCAGTTCTTCGCAGCATCTGTCTGCGTTCCAGCCCCTGTCACAGATCTAGTGGGCATCTTTTGTCACTGTTCCAATCGCCAATACCATCTTCTCTTCCAGTTGACGAGCCTCCAGTTGAGTAGTTGACAATGAAAGATAGGGATAGATCTTAACTTGCACTGGTTAGAGTTATATCTATATTCTAAGAAAAGAAAATCACAGCACAAAAGAAAAGAAAACAGATCAAGCAACTCAGAAGACACAAGGATTTATAGTGATTCCCCAACCTGGGTACATCCACTCTTCTACCACCCTGGTAGGAATCCACTACAGGTTTTGATCAGGTGACTGTCACCAATGAGCTTTTGATCAGGTGCTCAAAAACCAATTCTCAAGTCTTTTGATCAGGAGACTTGCAAACAAAAATAACTTTTGAAGGGAGTTAAAGAACCCTTTATACATGAGGGGATGCGAGATGATTTTGTCTTCTCTTTCTCAAGTTACAACTGAGAAGACTTAAGTGGATATGATGTTAGCAAAATGCTCCCCCTGAGATGTTGAATGGTTCATGAAGATGGAGTTTTGCTTCAGGGTGATAGACCTTCAGATTGATGATGTCTCCAACAAGCTTCTTAGACTGATATTGATTGTGTGTCTCTTGAGAAGCATAGAGCAGATGAAGAACTTTGTGTATATGTTGATTGATGCAGAGTTCCTCCTCTGTAAACTGAAAAGCCTTCACTGTGTTATTGTTCACTGTTTTTTCTCTGGTACTCTGTGTTTCTTGTTATTTTCTTCTTTATCGAATTCAAACATTTGAATTCATTTATCTTGAACACGGCAGAAGCATTCCCGAGAGTAGAAGATGTCTTGAGAATTAATCCTGAATTAACTTCTAAAGCAGCCTCATTTAATGTTGCCTTTGAACAGCTATTTCCATTGGGAATGTTTAACACTAATTGTTCTGACTGTAATTAATCCTTAATTAATTCTGCTAACTGTAATTGATTGCACAGAATTCGTCGACCGGAGCTCGCAGATCGTCGAGCTCAGTTTCTTATTTTGTCGAGTTGTCTTGAGTTCAGCGATCGTCGACCTGAGCTTGGAGTTCGTCGAGCTGAGTTCACAGTTTTTCTTTAGCTTCTTGACACAGCTTCTGTGGAATGTGTCGACACAAGTACTGTGTGTCGACACAATTGCTTCTGGAGTGTGTCGACACAAGTCCTGTGTGTCGACACAGTTGATGTCGACAGATGTTCTGTAAGTCGACACAAGTCCTGTTGTGTCGACACAAGTCCTGTTGTGTCGACACAATCTGGATTCTGGTGTCGACACGGTCTCTGGCAGTCTGTTGAAGGCTGGTTCATGTGATGTTGATTCTAAGGACTTGACCTATACTCTAGGACACAACCATGGCCCTGGCTATACATGATGGGTCAATCTAAACAAACCTAATAGTGATCCTTGCCCAAATCAGAACTAGGGTTCCAACAATCTCCCCATATTTGGGTGAGGACACTATTTACATAAAAACAAATAAAAATGCAAAGCAAAAATAATCTGCCTGATTTATAAGAATTTTCAGCAGATGTACATGCGTGCTTTTAAAATAAATAAAATAAAATAAAGCTATTTCTACATCCTTCCAAGCAATCAAATAATCTCCCCCTAATAACTTTTCCTTGCACACATTCCTTGCCCCTAATCTGAGTAGACTTTATAATCTGTTAGAATAAACAGTCTATCTCTACTGCTGTAGCTTTTCAAACAATCTCTCACTATACAGCCACTGATGTATCCCCTGTATTGGCTGAGACTGAAGTCTTTTGGTTATCAAATACCACTGTTTCTCTGTGGTAAGATAGGTCTTTTCCTGAAAAGAGATGTTAGAAGTTCTGGACCCAGATTACCTTGGGTCCTATTTTTCTTTCACAATAATAATTTAAAATGAAAGAGCATACAGGTTGATCCTTGTATCCAAGTGAGTGATATTTTCTAGGAGGGACTATCCACTCAGTAAAAGGATTTGTAAAATGTTGATTATAATTCTGAAGAGAATAAAAATTTTTGTTCTGAAATTTTGAGTTCGACGAATTAAAGTAATTTCGTCGACCTGAGTGCGACGAATGATATTGAGTTCGTCGAGCTCTGTTCACAGAATGATAATAGTTGTTTTCTGTATTCCATTTTCGTCGATCTCGGTTCGACGAAGTGTATTTATTTCGTCGAGCATAGATTCCTGAACTGTTAAAATCAAAATCTCTGTTCATAGTTCGTCGAACTTTGTTCGACGAATGGTGTTGTTTTCGTCGAGCTCGGTTCGACGAATTATTTTGAACAAAAATTTTCTGAAGATATTTAGTTTGATTTGGTAAAACTTCAGTTATTTTGTCTATGTTCTCTAACTTTTTTTTTTCTTTAATTGATTTTAAATGACTTATTTGTTCAAGAGCATTCTTCAAATCTTCTTTGAGTTTTGTATTTTCAGAAGATACATTATTTAGTTTTTCTCTGAGAAGTTTTATTTCCTTCTCAGATTGAATTAAGTCTTCATACAATAATTTAAAATCAGTTTTAAATTCTTCTGATAAAAGATCAGGGGTAGAGATTACCTGATCTTCTTCTGATTCACATTCTGATTATTCATCAGAGTCTGATTCTTCATCAAGATTGCCACAAGAGGCATTTATTGGCATTAAGCAAAACTCTCTTGCTCTTGACTCTTCTTCATCATCAGTTGTACAGGATGAAGCTTCAGAGTCACTCCAGGTTTCAGCTTTAAAGTTTCTTTCTTTAGCTGATCCTGCAACCATTGCTGTGAGGGAGTCCCACATATTTTTGCAGATGAACATTCAGCAACTTCCTGAAAAATGTCATCAGACATTGATTGTGCAAGAATGTTCATTGCTTGTGCATCAGCAATCTTCAGCCTTTTCTGGGCATCTGTCCATTGAGATGATGGAACAACATTGATACTTGTTGTTTCCTGAGGTGAGTTGGTCCTGTCAAATTGGAATTAAAAATGTTTTCATCAATGGAGTTCATATAAAACTCAATCCTTGTCTTCTATAGTGCAAGTTTATCAAGATTGCACATAGGAGGTCTGGTGCTTGAAAAATCTTCATTTTGTGTCATGATAAACTCTAAAGATGTATAAGATATATCAGATCGTTTTGGTTCAGGTGTTAGCCTGTACAACCAAGAAAACCTGCTCTGATACCAATTGAAAGATAGAGATAGATCTTAACTTGCACTGGTTAGAGTTATATATATATTCTAAGAAAAGAAAATCACAACACAAAAGAAAAGAAAACAGATCAAGCAACACAGAAGACACAAGGATTTATAGTGGTTCCCCAACCTGGGTACATCCACTCTTCTACCACCCTGGTAGGAATCCACTACAGGTTTTGATCAGGTGACTGCCATCAATGAGCTTTTGATCAGGTGCTCAAAAATCAATCATCAAGTGTTTTAATCAGGAGACTTGTAACCAAGAATAACTTTTGAAGGGAGTTAAAGAACCTTTTATACAGGAGGGGATGAGAGATGATTTTGTCTTCTTTTTCTCAAGTTACAACTGAGAAGACTTAAGTGGATATGATGTTAGCAAAAGGCTCCCCCTGAGATGTTGAATGGTTCGGGAAGATGAAGCTTTGCTTCAGGGTGATAGGCCTTTAGATTGATGATGTCTCCAGCAAGCTTCTTAGACTGATATTGATTGTGTGTCTCTTGAGAAGCATAGAGCAGATGAAGAACTTTGTGTATATGTTGATTGATGCAGAGTGCCTCCTTCTCTGTAAACTGAAAAGCCTTCACTGTGTTATTGTTCACTGTTTTTTCTCTGGTACTCTGTGTTTCTTGTTATTCTCTTCTCTATCGAATTCAAACATTTGAATTCATTTATCTTGAAAACGGCAGAAGCATTCCCGAGAGTAGAAGATGCCTTGGGAATTAATCCTGAATTAACTTCTGAAACAGCCCCATTTAATGTTGCCTTTGAACGGCTATTTCCATTGAGAATGTTTAGCACTAATTGTTCTGACTGTAATTAATTCTTAATTAATTCTGCCAACTGTAATTGATTGCACAGAATTCGTCGAGCTCAGTTTTTTATTTCGTCGAGCTGTCTTGAGTTCAGCGATCGTCGACCTGAGCTTGGAGTTCGTCGAGCTGAGTTCACAGTTCTTCTTTAGCTTCTTGACATAGCTTTTGTGGAATGTGTCGACACAAGTCATGTGTGTCGACACAGTTGATGTCGACAGATGTTCTGTGTGTCGACACAAGTCCTGTTGTGTCGACACAATCTGGATTCTGGTGTCGACACGGTCTCTGGCAGTCTGTTGAAGGCTGCTCCATGTGATGTTGATTCTAAGGACTTGGCCTAGACTATATGACACAACCATGACCCTGACTATACATGATGGGTCAATCTAAACAAACCTAATAGTGATACTTGCTCAAATCAGAACTAGGGTTCCAACAGACAAGCCTCCAGTTGACTTCCAGCTTCCATAAGCGTTTGTGCTCTCGTCACAGGTTCAGTCTACTGAGCCGATGATGCTCTCCCAGCTCCAGGGCTGTGCAACTTCGTGCGTGTATCTACGCATCCTCGACATCAGCGTTGCAGAAATGAATTTTGATGATTGAGCATTTATTTGATGGTAAACTTCTCTAATTACTTGCTGACATGGAATAAGTAGAGGCAAAGTAACACGGTAAGTATCTGGTGAGGATGTAACTGTACAATATGAAGTTCAGGGTTTATGGTATCTGGTGTTGCAAAATCATGGGAAGGAGCAAAATTTTTCTATGTAGGATAAGTAGAGGCAAAATAATACTGGAAGTATGGTGTGAGTATGTTTCGGTAAGATATATGAGGTATCATTATAGAATGTAGCATCCGCAAAAACTAAGCGGCGGACCAGCGTTGGTCTATAACAATCGATTTTGATATCTTACTGAATATTGCCTTCCGCGATACCATTTTGTTAGGAGGTATTGACACATGATAGCTCGGGCCTGAAAACTACTCTTTGTTGTTATCTATATTATAATAATGTGAAGGATCATTTACCGGGACTTCCCCTATATGTTTGCAAAATTACAGCTTGTACCCCTCTATCTTTTGAAATTACAAAAACCTCCCCTGCAACTTCGGAGGTTTTTTTATATCCAACAAGCAGTACCTTGGTGTTTATTGTTTGTGGATGATATCGTTTTGGTTGATGAGATGCGTGAGGGTGTAAACGAAAACTTGAGTCTTGGCGAGACACTTTAAAAAAGAAGGGTTTTAGGTTGAGCAGGGCAAAGACGGAGTATATGGAACTTAAATTTAGCAGTATAAGGACAGATGACTTCGTTATTAAGTTGGGTGATCAAGATATTTCTCGTAGTGAGTGTTTTAAATATCTTGGATCAATAGTTCAAAAAGGCGAAGGTATTGATAAAGATGTGACACAGAGAATCCATGCGGGTTGGTTGAAGTGGAGAGGCACGTCAGGAATCTTTATGTGATCGTAAAGTACCATTAAAACTTAAGGGCAAGTTTTACTGTTCTACAAGTAGACCAACGATGTTTTATGATTCCGAGTGTTGGGCAGTGAATTGTGTACATGAGCAAAAAATGGGAGTTGCGGAGATGAGAATGCTTAGGTGGATGTGTGGATACACGAGACTGAATAAAATTAGAAATGAATGTATCAGGGATAAGACAGGAGTAGCACCAATTGTAGAGAAGATGCGAGAAGCTCGACTAAGATGGTTTGGACACGTACAAAGGAGACCATTGGAGGGGCCTACTACGCGTTGTGATAGTCTAGTCACTAGGCATGTTAAGCGAGGGAGGGGTAGATCAAGAAAGACTTGGAATGAAACTATAAGGAAAGCCATGATGTACTGGGCATTAATGAGATTGACATAAGATAGGGCACAATGGAGACAAAGGATCCATGTAGCCGACCCCACTACTATTGTGATAAAGACTTGAATGCTTTTGTAAAAGATAGAGGCGTGCAACCTGTAATTATGCTAACTCCCGTGGGAGGTTTGGGTAATGAATAGTAATGAGAAAGAATATGTGTGATTGGTTCCAAATATCAAATTAGGAGTTCGTCATTATATCATATAATTTTATCTTAGGTTTCATTAGGAAGACCCATGACATTAAAGAATAATCAATGAATACAACTTAATACTTGAAACCGGTTTCAAGGGAACTCCAACAGAACTTCAAATGTCTAAATGGGAGAAAGTAACTAGCTTTTCAAAACGAGACATACATAAAACTGTGATTAGGGTTGTAGGCAGTTCGGTTTGGACCCAAACTGAAACCCGACCTACGTACCTCAATTTCAACCCTGAACTGAAATTGATCTGTTTGGTTTTGTTTCAGTTCAATTTAGGTTCGGTTTCTCAATTTTCAGCTACGGTTTTATAGTTTATTGTCATAATTTTGTATGACTGACTGATTTGGTTTCAATCAGGCGTTAGACTGAGGTTTGGTTAGGTTGATTCAGTTCTCAATTTTCAGCTACGGTTTTATAGTTTATTGTCATAATTTTGTATGACTGACTGATTTGGTTTCAATCAGGCGTTAGACTGAGGTTTCAATCAGGCCTATAGATCAAATTTATATTGATTGAAGTTTTAAATTATTGAACTATTTTTGTCAAAACTCAAAATAGTAAATTTATGAAACCAAGTAAATATGTCACCTTATGTAGATGAATTGCATACTTCAAAAATATAGTCTCCCCTACAAATTGTAAGGTTATGAGAAAAACTACAAATTGTTTTTACACAATTGAAATCCATAACATTGCCCTCTGTCCCTTTTTCTCTCTTGTTGTCTCTTTTTCCCCTCAGGGTGGAGGCAAACTGATAGAAGTATATAAAATAAAGGGTAAATGCAACATTTTGAAAACCGGACCGGAGATCGAACCGGTAAAGGGAAAAGTTCAAGATTGAATCGGTCCAACCGGTTTAACCGGGGTCGAACCGTTATTTTTAAATAAATTAATAATATATATAATTATATATAACAATAGTAAAAAAAGTCTTCTTGAACTTGGTTGGGGCTTGGGACTGGAACAAAAAATTAACATTATAATAAATATTTGCATATATATTTGTTATTTCTCATTATTATATTTTTGTACAAATAAAAATAATATATCACAACTTACGTATGTCTTTAAATCCAATTTACAAATAAATAATAAAATTATAAAATATAATTTTGTTAAGATAATTTAATATAAATAAATGAATATGAAAAAAAAACTAAACATTGTTTCATAAAAAAAAATTTAAAAAATAATTAAATTTAAAATTAAATATAATACATAGTCGACAATGTATATAAGTTAATAAAAATGACTAAAAGTATTATATTAATAAAGATGAATATTAGTTTTTTAATTAAAATGTTTAATGCTATTTACTAATAAATATAACTAGATATATTATATATATAATATGTTTCCGTGATTTTCAACAAAGAAAAGTTGGCGTAGTGGAGTAGAGCTTTGAAATTATATTCATTGGTGTAGGTTCAAATCCCAGTAGTACCTTTTAACGTGAATTTTAAAATCCCAATTTCTTATTGGACCCGCCCGGTTCCGGGAACCGGTCCCGGTTCCCGGGTTTCCGGTCGACCCGCCCGATTCCCCGGTTTTCAAGCGATCCGTGGCAAGTCGGTTTTGGAACCTAGACCGGACCGGGTAGGTTACCGGTTGGCGGTTTGACCGGTCCGTTCGGCTGGTCCGATCCGATTTTCAAGAGCTTGGGTAAATGGGAAGCTCCAATATTACACTATAGAGAGAGCCTCCCTTTTATATAGCCATGGTCTAATTCAAGTATTTTGCAAAGTTTTTTTTTAAAAAATGTCCTTCTAGGGAATGTGGACCTCCTGCTCCAGTAACTGTGATGTGAAGGACATTGATTGATTTTGGATCCATTCATTTTTGAATTATTTTCATTCTAGATCCAATGAATGGAGGTAATGGCACATCACCATCTGTTAAAGTTTAGACATTGATTAGACCATGGCTCAGTTCGGCGCAGTTTTTTTTTGCTCTGTTGAGTTTGGACAAAAACGCCAGTCATAAAATGTACGTTTGGCATGACAACGGTTATGATCGCCATCAACAACAACAACATAAGATCCCTGACGCGCCTATAATTGCAGTACGGTAAAACTTGCCCTTAAATTTTAGTGGTACTTTACGATCACATAAGATCCCTGACGTGCCTCTAATTGCAGTACAGTTATGGCCGCCATCAAAAAAAAAAAATTGAACATAAAAGTGGATGAAGTTCCTTAGGTGAAGCTGGGTGTTCACAAACGATGGTTCATAACCACCGTATTCGTGACCGCCACCGCCACCGCCACCGCCACCGCCGTGCCAAACGGAGGGCATGTTGTTCTGACCTAGTTTGATTACCCTGTAGTCTTAGGATATATTCGAATCATGTAGTTCTCTCATTTGGAGAGGAGCTATTAGAAGAAACCAACCCTCCAGAGTTTTTTTGCGAGCATACCTTACGAGTTTGTATCACTTATCATGTTTAGTGCAATCTTTTGTTCGGTTTCTTAACATTTGACCCCATAAATAAGTTTAGAATTAGAATTCTAGCCAATTTCATGAGAATTGAAATTAGTTTGGAAAACTCAATTCTCCAATTCTTATCTGGTAAGGAATTGCCTAGTTCTATCTTCAAATTCCCAATTCTGACAGGAATTCTAATTGAACCTATTCTTTCATCCAATTCTAATCTTGTCCAACAGAAAATACCCTTATTAAGGGTTTTGTTCGCCCATTTGGGAGCTGTACTTACAAAGAGTGGGGCGACGGGAATCCAGTGGGCGGGTGCCGAATGGGAGGTCTAGAATGGTTAAAGGGATGGTGGACGGCCGCAAGCACTTCCCAAAGCACTACTATGTGGTGTGTGACCCTTAAAACTCCTACATCTCTAGTAAATATCCCTTGGGCGTTAATACATTGTTCTCTGGCATCCATCACTAGCCGCCTTCACATTATTGAAGGAAAGGATTATCCTCTTTCTCGAGCCGAGCTGGAGTCAAAGTCAACTCAAACTCATTCGAGACGAGCTAATCTTGAGTCAGCTCAAGATTGACTGAAATCCACTCGATCAGAACTCGAGCTGAGCCCATCTATACATAGGGTAGCTCGATCAAATCGTAAATAACTTCTACCCAAAAGTTGAGCCAATTTTCCTCTATTTTCAATGTCATAAGTTAATTTCTTTTAACTTGTATATAAATATACGGGTTAATTTCTTTTTACTTTCGAAATTACAATTACCTCCCTCAATGTTTATATTCCATAACATCCATGCACAAAAAGACCCTCCTGAAAATATACGACTACTTTTATGGATGGATGTTATGAAATGTAAACATTGAGGAGTGATTTTTGTAATTTTGAAAGTTAGAGGGATGCAAGTTGTAATTACACAAACTTTGAGGGGAGGCGCCGATAAATAACCCTAAATATACGCATATATATTGAACCCAACAACGCGGGAAAGACCTTTCGACCAACCGATATTTTGTTTTTCATTCAGCTACATCATTTTTTTCTGACCACAGAATCAGGAAAGTTGCCAACAGAAATTCACCCAGGGATGAGTTTGCATGGAGCAGTTCTGGAAGCTGAGCTTCCCTCTTAAGCTTCTCTTGATGCGTGCCAATAGCTTCAGTAAGGCAGATTTTGGTATGTTCTCTAGGCCACCCTTCCTTGCTTGGCCTCTTGTTGTTCTAGTTAATTTTCTGTAGTGATTCCTTCATCAGACAACAGTTATTATGTAGGAGGGATGTTACCAATGTTTAATGTTAAAAAAAAAAAGGTTTTGATGATTTCTTTTGCGAAGTTTGGGAGAGCCGGGTTCAACTCGAAATCGTAAATTTCGATTTTGACTCGACTCAGACAAAGTTGATTCGATTTTCGGTCTGCTTCTGCTCGAAATAACTATATTTTTTTAATTTGGAAAATCATTTGAAAATAGGCATTTTTTGAATCCAAATCATAGTGCAAGAGGGGTGTCTTGTAAATGTGACAAACTAGAAGGAAAAATTAGGTTATTCCAAATGGAGGATGTGAGGGCTAATAATTATACAAACTGCTTGTAATTATCCCTTGGTATTCATTATACATATCCATGTGCTTTTTTGATTGTTGATGCTTGTTTTTATATCCGTCGTAGTTTCTAAGGGAAAATTTCGTGTGCGGGCGCACATTACGTCGGACATCGCACCGTGTCTTGCATGCTGCATGTGGGACACCATACGACAAACCGCGGTATTGCATTTGCCGTCACCTTGCACTGGGCACTGGGAGAACCTTAAAACATTTTTTTTTTCAAATTATAAGATAGTGTTTTAATTTTAAGAGGTAAAATTATAAGACTGTTTGGATCTGTGGTCGCCAATACTATTTTTTCAAACAGCTTTTTAAGTTAGAACCCCACAACTGTGTGCATGTGCGGTCAAAATTTAGCGACTGTGAATGCTTAGGCTCCATTTTGACACGGTGGTGATGGTCATAAATCTTTCGGTTAGACCTTTATTCATTAAGGATTACCTAATAAACATTATTCATTCAAACATAAAAGTGGATGAAATTTTTTAGGTGGGCGTTAATAAATGATAATTTAACTTCCATGTTCATTAGCGCCACGCTCCGTCTGGGGAGACTTATGCTTCGTTTGAGAGGACTTATTTTCACCGGTCAAGCGGTCATGACCGCATGAATCGGGACTTAAATATGTCCCGGTCCATGCGGTCATGACCGCTGGACCGGTGAAAATAAGTCCCCCCAAACGAAGCATTATTTTCACCGGTGCGGTTACGACCGCATGAAGCGGATCATAATTAAGGTTCGATTCATGTGGTCATAACCGCTTGACCGACGAAAATAAGTCCCTCAAATGAAGCCTTAGTCGTCTCTAAAAAGTAGAATTTGGGATAAAAAATGACACGGAAGTTCAGAACACAGGTATGATGTATCACACCATGTTTGCTACAACACATGTGGTCATAATAGAAGTGTTTTATGTTAATACTATACCATAAGTATAAGTAAATATTATAACTCAATAATATTTACTTATAAGTAAATATTATAAGTAAATATTTGTAGATCGGTCCGCCGCGGGGAGATGGCCGCCGGCATTGGGGTAGGGTGGGAGTTGCCAAACATTTGTAATAGAAATTTTTCCGATTTCAACACGGGCCCATTGGGCTAACGAGTCAGCTCAACCCAACCCACACCTCGTAAGTATACCTAGTTCAAGTTACTTTTTAGTTGATTAAAACTACGTTTGGCGTGACGTTTTCGCTCCGGTGAGATCGGTTAATCACGAACGGCAGTTCGTAGCCAACATCATGTTCACGACCCCATCACCCGGCCAAAGGGAGCCTCGATCCGATCCCGAGCTCAAGTTGAACCGAACCACGGATTAATAGTTGACTGATTGACTTAGATCTAAACCGTCCAAATAAGTTCATGAGACAAAACTGCGGGGGCTCCGTCGACAGCCCCACGAGACACAGTCCCCCCTTCTTCTTCTCCATGTTCAATCATGGGGGCCGCCGCCCCTACAATCGCTCCGCCCATAATATCTCCTTCCATCGGAATCATAAAAAAAGCGCAACACGACAATCCCTTCCACTCACGTTAATTATCCCCCTCCACTCTCCGGCCAGCACCCCCCCTCACATTCATCTTCAGAAGATCCCCAATCCCCACTGCGTATGTATGGTAATGGATTCTGCCGCCGGCGAATCCATCATGGCAGCACTTCTCAGGCTCAATCCCGCCCGAGCACCGCCGCTACACTCCCTCGCCGTCGACCTCCGACTCCGACAGAGCCGCCTCTGTTTCCTCCTCACTTGCCCCCCACAATTCTCCCTCACAATTTCCCACCTCCGATCCCTCTCCTTCGCCGGCAAAACCCTTCTCCTATCCCGCCTCCTCCTCCGCTCTCTCTCCCTCCTGCTCTCCCCTCTAAACCGCCCCGACCGCCTCCGCCTCCGCGACTTCGACGCCGCCATCCTCCTTCTCGCCATGTGCGACGCCTACGATCCGTCGGCGGCGGTGCCCGCCGACCGCTGCATCGACTGGCGCGCCATGATCTCCCGCCGCCTCGCTTCCGCCACGCTGCGCCCCACCGGGCTCGGCGTCGGGTGGTGGCCGGTCCTGGCTCCGCATTTAGACGCCGCCGCTAAGTGCCGCCGGCTGGCCGAGTCGGCGCGGGATCCGGAGAAGGCCGGAGGCGCCGCCTCTGCCGCGTCGGTGATGTCTCTGGCCGTTGCGGAGGCGGGGGAGTGCGCGATATGCGGGGAGGAGATCGCCGGAGGAGGCGCGATGCCGTGCGGGCATCCGTTCCACTGGAGATGTATTCTCGAGTGGCTTCGGATGCGCAACACGTGTCCCTGTTGTAGATTCGAGCTTCCGACCGCTGATGTATATGATGAGATTGACAGAGTGTGGAAATCGGCCACCGGCAAAATGTATGAATAAGCTCGCATGTTATAGTGTGTATCTTTTGCGCTTCAAATAAATAAATAAATTTATGAATAAATGAAACCCATAAATATAGCTAAAGTAAAATGTTCGTCATTTTTAGTTATATTCAGTTCAAAAATAAATACAGACCAAATTAAAAAATCATAAATGATAAATCTATATAGGCCTGACCTGCACATAAGTTTTATGAAATTACGTGACATGCATATAGCCGAAATGAGCCTGCATATAGTTATTGCTTAATTTTATTCTAATAAAAATCAATGCGGGTAAATTTAAGCTCTGATTGGGGGTGAGGGTGGCGGTGAAAAAAAATATGAATTTCCTGAAAATCAGGCTGCATAATACTCTATTTTATTGTGCTAAGATGAATTTCATTACATAGTTTATGAAATCAATTTTGGTGAGCTAAGATAAATTGCAGTGTTTTATTTTACTTGTATATCTCAATTGTCATGCGGCACCGTCCGACCTCACCGAAATAACCGAAAAAAGAAACTTCATCCGCTTTTATGTTCAAAACTAGCTTCAAGAAGGTAGCATATGTGGAAGTACTGAAGCACAACCTAATCAGCATCAGTCAGCTATGTGATGAAGGCTACCAGGTGACCTTCAGCAAAACCTTATGCAAAATCAAGTTTTCTAGGTATATTGACATTAGATTGAAATTCAATTCTTAAAAATCAATATCTTCATTCCTTAAAGATTTATGTTATGAGACTTTAAGTTTTGTTTGGTTCGACAGGAGCAGACGAGCGGGTGAAAACGTGGTTGTCATTTGGAGCTAGAAGGGGGGAGGCAGGGTTTCAAAATAAAGAGTTTCGCTCTGTTCCTCAGGGCGCGACGAGAGTAAACACCGCTCGTTTGTTTTCCCGTCGTGCGGCGGCGTCTGCTCCCGCACCAACGTGAAAATGCCACCGCAAATAAAACCTTGGTGCATGTGATATTTTGAGAAATGTTGGTTGTTGTATGTGTTCTCGTGCGCTGAATTATTTCTAGTCTTACTACTGACATCAACCTTGGAAATTTTAGGGATCTATTTACTAAAGTTTAGAAAAAGATTTATGTATTTTTGTCTTCTTATTAATAATGTATGTACATATGTCATTTATTAATGAGAGGTGTGTGATAATTAAAATTTTTTTCCTGCGCTACCCGTTCCCAGAGGGAGTAGCGCGGGTAGCACAGAAGCCGTCCGATGGACTTTACAGAACGGATTTTATTTGTGTTTTTTTTTTTTGTAAATCACAAACGTTGAATTTAAGGCTGAACGGTTTGGATCTTACCCGCTCCCAGAAAAGGAAACGCTACCTGTACGGAACAATTACTAGTGACAATTAGGGTATCCGCGCCTCACTCGAGCGACAATACGACACATTGCTCACGCCTCAAGTGTCATGGGTGGGATCCTATGCACATCAGCTGTATTTACACAAATTTTTTTTGTCACCCTAATATTTGGCTTGATCGCAAGATCAAGAGGATTAAAATTGAATAACAATGATGTTTGGTACTAAGCATTCTCAAACAATATATTTTTTACATTTTGCATTGTAAATAATAAAATTAATATTTTATACTTCCAAAAACTTTAAAGTCCTGTTCGTTTTGCAGGTTTTGTTTCGCAGGAATTGGTTTTGTTTGAAAACTAAAAACTGGAATGTTTTAGTTTTCCGTCAAAACCAATTCTGCTGTTCGTTTGCAGGAAGGTTTTCAGGCGTAAAAATTAATAAATGCTAAATTTTTTGTTCGTCTGTAGAAAAATTTTCGGACACAGAAATTGATTTTTATGAAACCAATCTAACACTGAGAGCATTGGTATAACAGGGTTGTTGGTCATTGTTCCTTCCCTATATTTCTGCTCAGATTCAATTTATTTTGAACTACTATCTACTTAGCTATTTATTATAATGTTGTTGGTTTAAACTAACTTTGCATTATTTTCAACAGATCGTCAACTCCTCAAAAAAGGCCTAAATCTCAATCACGTTCCCCTATTACTTACAGAAGAAGGCGCTCCCGTTCTTTCTCACCAGTCAGATACAGTAGGGATCCCACGGCCGCCGCCTCTCCTCCGGCGTCGTCGACAACCCCGGCAGCCCAAAGATCTCGACTCATGCCGTGCGAACTCGAAATCTTCTCCGTCGTGGAAGCGTGGGCGAGGAGGCGTGGGAGAGGATGCGCTGGTGTCACAAGGAGGCTGGGAGAGGAAGCGCTGGCGGCGATGGCGGCGCTGGCGAGGAGGCTGGGAGAGGAGGAAGCAGATCGATCGGGAGAGAGCAAGAAAACAATGGCTGTCTGAAAACCGACCTATGGAGGTAAGTTTTAGGATAGTGAGTTTTTATCCCCTTCAAAACCGATCGGTTTTCGTAGAAAACCAAAAACTGGGTTTAAAATGCCTAAACGAACATGATTTTTAGTTTTCATTTAAGTAAAACCAAAACCCACCTATCAAAACTTGCGAAACGAACATGGCCTAATATTAACATTTTACACTGTTCTGACTTCGGAGTTCGGAGTGATTTTTTAAAACGTAAATTATAAATATTAAAGAACTATGAGAGCTGCAAAATGTAAAAAAAAAAATATTTAAAATACAATATGCAAAAACCTTCTAATTAAAAAATGCTTAGTGCCAAAGTCCCCAATAACTATGGTAATTAAATAAATGAGATTTACTTGAGATTATTTTTAGATCAACTATTTTTATCATATATAAAGAGTATAAAATTGGCATTTTGGCACTTTGCACCTCAATTATAAAATTTTGACATTTTGTATCTCAAAATTTTAAAATTAACATTTTGCACCAGCAAATTATAGATTTTTAACAATTTGCACCTCAAAACTGAAATTTAAGGGGTATTTAGATCCGAACACCACTCAAAATATTCAATTTGGCACATTGTAAATAGCCAAAATAAGGAGGTTCGGAATGCAGAGTGCCAAAATGAGCATTTTGAGTAATGCCCGAACCTAAATATCTCTTAAATTTCTGTCATGTGGTGCAAAGTGCTAAAACTTTGTAATTAGGAGGTGCAAAATGCCAATTTAAAAAATATGGAATGCATAATGTCAAAATAGAGTAATTCAAAGACAAAGAGTGCCAAAACGCAGTATAAAATTGTAAATTATTATTATTGTTATTGTTGGGAATGACCCCCCATTTTATAGGATTAGGTGTGCACATAACCACACATCCATGATCTCCAGCTCAAAAGAAGTGGGATCATGAGATTAACCGCACGAGCGATCACCGCGCATGATCCCCCGCGCACCGATCTCATCACAAATAGTGGGCAAACCGCCGCGAGCCCCACCTTGCCGCCAGCGGGAGGCCGACCTCCTCCCCGGACGCTGGTACCCCCCCTCTTTCGTCGTGCCAGCCACGACCGAGGGAGCGGCAGCCCGCGCCGCGCCTCCCTCGACCGTGACCAAGGGGGGCGGCCACCTCCTACGGCCACCGGCGCGGCCAAGGGGGCGGCCGCCCGGGCCGCCCTCTCCCTCGACCGCCGGCGCGGGCACCCTCGCTCGGCCGCCCGTGCAGCCAAGGGGGCAGCCGCCTGAGTCGACCCCTCCCTTGGCCACCAGCGCAGGCGAAGGGGGCGGCCGCCCGGGACGCCCCCTCTCTCGGACGCCCATGCCGCCAAGGAGGCGGCCGCCCGAGCCGGCACCTCCCTTGGCCGCCGGCGCAGGCGAAAGGGTCGGTCGCCCCCTCTCTCGGTCGCCCATGCCACCAAGGAGGCGGCCGCCCGAGCCGGCACCTCCCTTGGCCACCGGCGCAAGCGAAAGGGGCGATTGCGCGGGCCGCGCCATCTCTCGGCCGTCGGCGCGGCCTAGGGGGCAGATGCCCGGGCCGCCCCCTCCCTCCGCCGCCGGCACGGCCCAGGGGTGGTCGCGCCGACCACTCCTCCCCCGGCCGCCGGCGACAATCTTCCCCTCGTCGGCGAACTCAGCGGCAAGTTCGCTGGTCGCCCATGGAGTCCCACTCTCGTCGTCCGATCGAGTGGAGATACCCCCGACCGTCCGATCTGCGTTGGTGTCGTTGGTTACAATTGAAGAGTTAAGCTCTGTTTGGTTGGGCTGTTGCTGATGGAAAGCTGCTGATGAACTGTTGCTGATAGAAAAAGTGCTGATTCTGGAAAACAGAGTTTTGTTAAAAAATTGTTTGGGTGAAACAGAGTTTACAAAACGGAGTTTTCAAAAAGTTGTTTGGATACAAAACGGAGTTTTGAACGAAATTTTTTTTCCTAATAAATCATAATCACCAACCACAATAAATAATGATTTCTTATTAATAATGAATTTTCCTGTAATTTTCAGATCTGAAACAGAGACTGCGGCGAAATCTCTTAGATAATAAAACAAACTGCATTCCGTGAGCTAGGAAGTAGTAATTCGTTCCAAATCTGCTGCAGCTAATGTATTCGAACTCTCCTGAATCTGTGGTTGATCCGTACCTCTGTTTCACTTCCACATCTCCTGAATGCTCAATGCATACTAGCTAAATAGAAAATTTATTTCAAAAAAATTACTCCAGATCGGAGCTAGCAGATTGTCGATCAAGGATGAGAGAAATACCAAATCAAATCAAAACAGAAAGCAAATCCGTATCAAGAGAGAAAGAGATCGAGTGAGAGAGGACCATGAGAACTCGGAATGCAGGGCGAGGAAGGAGATACGAGGAGAGGTGCGTGAGGAGAGCGATCTTCCCCTCTTTCTCGGCTTCTGAATCTGCGCTTCGACGGCTCTTCCTTTCCTCTTGGATGGGATCACGGATTCACCCTGAGGATCTCGAGCTCTCCTCCTCGCCGCGCTCCGCTCGAGCTCTAGGGTTGCGGCAGAACGCAGAGGTTGCGGCTGAACGCAACATTTTACAGCGGTTCGTGATCAATAGGAAGCCGCGGAATTTTAGAACCGGCGGTTCTTGAAACAGCAACGCCAAACATAGCTTATGCGCAAAATTGAGGTGCGTTTCAAACGCACCGTAGGCAAAAAGCCCAACCAAACGCTACCTTAGGCTCTGTTTGGCTCCAAGTTTTGGGAGCTCTGTGATGGCGTTTTCTTCACCGTCCCGCCAAACAGAGAAAAGAGCGCAACAGTGGCAGAAGCCACCGCAGGCGGATTGCTGGATTTGAGCGTTTACGAGTCGTTAAAATTTTTCACGACTCGCAAATCGCGACTGAAGTAGAGCCCGCGATCTTTCCTCTCTCGTGTATCCTAGGTCGCTCTCCCGTGAAGCCCTCTGCCCGACTCCCTTTCCGCCGCTGTTTCCTCTCCTCCGGCGATCTCATCCGGCATTCCAGATCCTCCGGCGTTCGCGATCCGCCGGCGTTCCATCTCCTCCGGCGAACAGACGGGTCCCTTTTTCCCCGGTGAACACGCCCCCATGCACAAGGCCGCGAGCCTTCTTCTTCAGGTATAGATCGAAACAGCTCTGCAAAACAGCTTCTCCGTTTGAAACAGCTCTGCAAAAGCTGTTCATCCAAACAGTTTCACAGATTCTGCCACCACTGTTCAAAACAGCTGATTATTCCACCATTACTTCTCACCACTGCTTCTGCAGTCGCAGCAGCTCAGCCAAACAGAGCCTAAAGGGGAACTTAAATCTGCAGAGGATTTCAAAAAATGAACAAATAATAAGGCGATTGTTAACCGCAACCCATAATTGACTAGTCGCATCTCAAAATCTCCCAATTTTTCACGCTTTTTGAAATACGCCTTATACATGCAATTTCAGGAAAAGTGCTCAACACGAAAGTTGTAGATATCGACGAGATCTACAACTTTCGTGTTGAGCACTTTTCCTGAAATTGCATGTACAAGACGTATTTCAAAACGACGCAAAATCTGGGCATATTTCCAAAGTATGTCTTCTACATGCATTTTTAGGAAAGGTGATCAACACGAAAGTTGTAGATCTCGTCGATATCTACAACTTTCGTGGTGAACACTTTTCCTGATATTGCATGTACAAGGCGTATTTCGAAAATGCGCAAAAAATTGGAAGATTTTGCGGTGCGACTAGTCAATAACGGGTTGCGGTTAACAATCACCAATAATAATTATAACTGTTGCGGTCTAAATTGACGTCTCAGTCGGACCGGAAAAATCTGGACCGTCTTAGCTCTCGGGATGGTTGAGCGCGCACGCAGTCAATAGAGTAGGTCGATTGCACACACGCAGTTATAACGTGGAAAAACCCCTCCACTGGGTAAAAAATCACGTGACCGGGTCTGTGTCCGTCAAAGTCCACTATCTCATTTACGGTTACAGTCTGTTTGACTAATCGGGGGCGACAGACCACTCCCCGTTACACTTTTGGAGGTGAGAGAGCACTTTAGGATCGATGGACGACAGGCCGCCACACGCGATGCAAGGGGCTCGGTTCTGTGGTCGTTGGTGCTGAAGCTGGGGCGTGGTCGGTGGCACGCTTGATGGCTAGGGGGCTTGCTTCCTTGTGGTCTCAGTCAAATCGTTGGAGGCGAAACGAAGCCCCGCATGAGAATCTCTGGTGGTGGTGGAGCGGTTGTTCGCCGACAGAGCTCTGGTCTGAGCAAGAAGATGACCTGAAGAGAAAAAGATGAGAAATGAGGAGCCATGAGATTCCTTTTATAGCCTTCGGGCGGTGATTATGGTGGTTATGCGTCTATTCGCACACCATAACCACTGTTATGATTATTTTCGCTATAGTTTAAATGCGCATATTAGGACATTAATTTCGCTATTCAGAGATCATTTAAATAAATCATAAATTGTTAGTTAAATCCCCCCACTAACCCGATGATTAGTGGGTAGATAGTGATTTGTGAACTCCCGTTTACTTCCGGATTACGTAGCGGCATAACTTCAACTCCAAGTAATTATCTGCGAAAGTGATTTTCTGCACTTACAGCTCGGCGATTGGTTTCCTGTCCTAGATTCGAGGAGGAGGAGGAGGAGGAGGAGGAAGAAGAAAGGGCATTTGATCTTGTAAAAATGCCTTCGCTGATCTACCTACTGCTACTCCTCCCCGCCGTCCTCGTTCCTTCTATCAGATCGGACGGTAACTCCTCTCCCCATTTCTCTTTCGAATCGGCTGTTGGGGGTTTTGATTTTCTGTTCATTTCAACGAGATTTAATTGCTTCGCGTCGGCTTTTTCTCCCCCGCCCGATTGCAGAAATTAGGGCTTTCTCTAGTTCAAATTTATTGGAACTAAACGATGATTTGGGAGGGTCTGATCCATCGAGATCTGGTTTGAAGTTAATTCTGGATCAAGTGGGGGAGAGGGGGAGCTAGCTACTGTGGAGCCAGATTTCTTTGCCTTTACTATGATCTCTGTCGCTGAATCAAGCAGATGCAAAACACAAATCTCAAAACTGTTAAAACCAAGTCAAGCATTTGCCCGGCCTTCTTTAGTTGACTTCTGTTAGCGCCCTTGGCCCAGAACTGGGCTGGGGATGGGGCCCACGAGCAGGCTGGTTTCTCCCGGGCAATTCTCACGATTTCACACCCAAGATTTCCAGCTTAGGTGCCGTAATAGGGCCGCGCCCACACAACACCACCTGTCTCTCTCAGGTGGTGATGAGAGATCACCAACTGAGCCGTGGCTCAGTTGGTGAGGATGGATGAAATCTCCACTCCTCGAGAAGGTTTAGGGTTCGATCCCCAACCTCAACAACCCACCGCATGAATAATGAGTGCAAAGAGGGGTTGAGTTGTATGGGCCGCAACCATGTTATGACACCCAAGCTGGGAATCATGAGTGTGGAATCGTGGAAATTGCCCAGGATGAACCAACCTGTTTGTGGGCTTAGCCCCCCAAACCAGTTCTGGGCCAAGGGCCGTAACAACTTCCTTCATCCACTCGGACTAAGTGTTTTTTTCCGTCGGTTCCTCGTTCCAAAATTTTTGTCCGAGGCCAGTTAACTACCTCCGCGAGCAAAACACTGTGTGTGAGACCTGTAAGAGCTAAAGATCCGCAAAGGCGACGATGGGCGATCGCTTGAACAGTGTCTGTGCCCCAAGATGAATTTTTTTTTGCATATCATAGCACTTCATCTGCCTTCGACGCCATCGTGAATAACTGTCATGGTCGCGCAGCCGGATAATTGTCTGTTGAGGTCGTGATACTGAGTGGAATGGGGATTTGAGGACTGGTTTCATGGTCAAGATGCATTCTTTTTTCATTGAAGCGAGTTAACTAAGCAGTTGATCTTGGCCATGAAATGGACCCTCCTTCCATTGGAGAGGATGTCCAGCGCGTTGAGTACTCACTAGCGAGATCATGATATCGAGTTAAGTATTTGCAAGATTCAAAAGATATGAGCGGAGTTCATTCATGCATGGGCGAAGCCCGTCTCCTAAGAGCAGTCGGGAACATGCAAAGTCCCGTGCGTAGCTGCTATCTATATTATATATAAGGGAAAAACAATATTTTGTGAAATATTCATCTTTCTAATTTTATCTTTTTTAATTACAAATTGTTCAATTTTTCATAAGTTTATCATCCTCTCAATTTCCATTGAGGTTATCATGCTGGAATTGAGGTGTCAATATGTTGGTGGCAGTTTAGGTGTAGAGATACCGGTTCATACAACAATGGGAGATGGGAGCGGCAGAGGGGTTGGGTTGTGAGAAAAGTTGGGTGGTAGAGATTCAAAATTTGTTCTTCGCGAAGCACATAGCTCGGGACGTGGAAGCCGATTGAAAAGAAACTATATGTACTTCTAAGAAGATGTCCAATCAATGTTTTCAGGGAATACATCTAAGTAAAGAAGTGTCAATGAGTGCTGTTGGATGATGTTTCACAAGTGTTTGGTGAACATGCCATTTTAAGATTTCAACAACTTAGACACTGTACTCGAGTTTGTGAATACCATGTTAGCATGTTTCGTTGTTTCACGCTTCAACGATGGCTGCCACACCCGACCCAAACATGCTTGGCCTTAAGGGGCAGCCGAAAATCACGCCAAAAATTTCTGAAAATTTTCTTCTATATTTTGTCAATTTCCAAATATAATCCCTTTTCGGACGCCTCGCAGAAATCTCGTCGAACCTTCTCAAAGGCATCAATGCCTACAGAGCATCTCTCAACCTACCATCTCTAACCGAGAATGACAACGCCGACTGCTTGGCCGAACAACTCGCCGTGCAATTCAAAGGCCAGCCATGCACCAACACAACGGGCGCCAACACCGTCCCCGGCACCGAGGAGCAGTTCCCAAACTTTCCGGACTTTCTGAGCCAATGCCATCTCAATGCGACGGTGACCCAGGATGCCGCCATAATGCCTGCCTGTGTTCCCGGCCTCAACCCCGATCTCGTGCTGTCCAACTACACTAAGTCGCAGTACAACAACAATCTCAACGACAGCAAGTTCACCGGTGCTGGGCTCGCCGATGAAGGAGATTGGGTCGTGGTGGTTCTGAGCACAAACACGCCAGCCGGCAGCTTTTCTCCGGCCACTGGGACGGGCTCTGCGCGCTCATGTGCTCTTCACTGTCCTTTCATGGCTTTGTTTTTAGCCCTAATGCTTCCAATGTGACGAGACTGTGATTCTTTTAGGGACTGATGGCTTTGTTTTCACCCTACTTGTCTTTTATCTTTGTTTTCCTGTGATGGTTTGTGAAAGCACTACCAAAACTGTAACGGTTCAACTGAACCGGTTCAGGCCGATCATACCGGGTCAGCTTCAATGGAATGAAAACATAAACAGGGCTCTAAGGCTATAGGAAAGAAAACAAGTAATGAATAATCCCTTCTGCATTTTATTCTGTCTCTCCTCTAGCTTCTCTCTTTCTAGAATGTTCTTCTATTGTCCTTCCCTTTATATATGAATCGTCATTCGTGAATGTCCAGCATCTCTAAGGAACTGTAAGGGGAATGAATTTTCTCGGTTTAGTGCATGCAGAAGAATTTGTAGTCTGTGGTTGCTGGAGGTAGGGGACCAGTGGTTACGCTATTTGGGCAGTGCAGTCTAGCAGAGATGACGTTACGTCTCGCTATTTGGGCAGTGCAGTCTAGCAGAGATGACGCTACGTCTTCGATGGTGAAGCCCGGTCGGGCGTCTGGAGGCGCTTGCGGTGATCTCAGTAGAGCCATTTTAAAAATTTAGAAGGAATGGTGTGGTGGTTTTGCTCCGGTGAGTTTGGACAAAAACCCCATTGTCATAGAATGTATGTTTGGCATGACATTGGTTACGACCTCCACCAAAAAAGATTTAAAAAGTAGATGTAATTCGTTTTGAACATAAAAAGTAGATGTAATTCGTTAGGCGAGGCCACAACCGCCGCCACCACGCCAAATGGAGCCTATAACATGATTAAAAAGTGAGTTTGAACATGCAACATATAGTAATAACTTCATTTTTAAGAACATAAAATAAAAAAAACAAATAATTATGATGGAATTAGAACTATGAACAATTTTGACATGAATGAAAGATTGATCATTTATTGGTGATATTCGAGAATGCTCCTAATAACAATCTTTGTAACATATAATAGAAAATATTAGCAAGCGCTCAAATCACTTATCCAATAATTTACAAGTTTTATGTCGCAAAAATCCCTACAATAATCTTATGAAAACCTCATGGTTAAAACTTAAAGATATTCACACTAGATTGTCACGACCCTAGCCCAATGACTCAAAATTATCTAGTCATGAAGGAAAGATGCGTCAAAATGTTTATGTTTCTCGAAATAAAAATAAGACCTTTCTTACAATTACATCAATAAAATGTCATTCCATACAAAAGCTAACAACATGATCTAACTACTCAAGAGAGTAACCCCACTCCTCCCATGTGTCCCAAATCCAATGCTCCAATAATCATAAACACCCTATAGAAATGGTAAGAGTAAAGACACCAAAATAATCTAAGAGTGCAAGGGAGATGTCATCAATAAAATGTCATTCCATACAAAAGCTAACAACATAATCTAACTACTCAAGAGAGTAACCCCACTCTCCACATGAGTCCCAAGTCCAATGCTCCAATAATCATAAATATCCTATAGAAATGGTAAGAGTAACCGGTGAGCACACCAACGAGTAACCGGTGAGCACACCAACGGGCGAAAGACACCAAGTAAAATAATCTATGAGTGCAAGGGAGATATTGATTCTAAGAGCAATTAAACAATATATAGGTCATGTGCAAGATTTTCTCAAAATTTCTTAACCATATACATATATATATCTAATTCGAATTTAGCCATGTTATTCGGGTAGAGTTATCGCGATCATCCATCCCTAGCTCAATGGTGCCTTATTGTCTCAGTAAAGCTTGACCTTTTCTCTTCCCTCTTTCATTTTGCCAAATATAACGGTGTATTCAGATCAATTGAGAGAGGTGCTAGGGTTAGGAAACGATAATTTCAGTTGTTGCTACCCACATTGGTTATTTTTTAGAGTATCCCGAATCGCAAGATTCATAACAGTAAAAATCCAAGAAAATCACTCATACAACTTCACATGAATATTAGGGGAATCGAAGAGCTATTCAATGGAATCCAAATTTATCATAGAATGTATAGATTTAGATTGAAATTTGGATTCGTCCCCGAGTCCAAAATTTGAATTTGATTTCAGGCTTGGATTTGAATTTGAATTCGCTTTTGATGTAGGTTAGGCTAAGGGGTGCATCAATCCAAGACTACAAGTGAGGGAAATGCATACTTGACACGTTAATCCCTACCCTATATGAAATGCAGACTTGACTACTAGTGATGTTGTCGATGACGGCAACAAATTAATATGAGCACCATCACCTGTTCGCCTTACTGAAATACTTGTTCCCTCTTGTGCATATTTGCATGAGTTTAATAATTTTGATTACTCGTAATGATTCGTCGGCGGATCAATTCATGCAACTCATCCAAATGATGTGCAAACGACTCAGCGGATTCGCTAGGGCGTGACTCTAGTGGACTGGGAACAAGGTCGATAGGTTTCCTACGTTTGTAACCCGACACTACATGGAATGGACTCAACCCAGTGGACCTATTGACTGAGTTATTATATGCAAACTCCGAAACGGGGAGAACAAAGTCCTAACTAGCCACATGCTCGCCCACTAGACACCACAGTCATGGGCGGAACTAGCCCTGGGCACGGTAGGGCACGTGCCCGACCGGTTTTGGGCGGAACTAGCCCTGGACAAGAGGTTCTTCTTCCTCTTCGGGCACGTGCCCGACCGGTTTTGGGCGGAACTAACCTTGTACATGAGGTTCTTCTTCTTCACTGTGTCTTCTTCACTGTGAATTTCAGTCCAGATTTCAGTGAAAACAAAATTGGTAATTACTCTTGGTTCCTCGGTTTTCTATTTTAGTTTGCTTAGGAGTTAGGACGGCCACCCGCCTGAAAAAAATTGGTAATTTCAGTCCAGATTTCAGTCTTGTGTTGTTGGAACATACCATTGGTAATTACTCTTGTTCCTCGGTTTTCTGTTTTAATTTGCTTAGGAGCTAGGAAGGCCACTCGCCTGAAAACAAAGAAAAATTTTCGGGGGGACTGCCCCCGAACCCCCGCTCAAGGTGCGCTGCCCCTCGAACCCCCCGGATTGACAGTACTTAGATTGTGCCCGTGCAACTTCAAAATCCTAGTTCCGCCACTGACCACAGTAGGTCCACAGTAGGTTTCCTAAGCTACTGTTAAAACATAAGGAGTCACATCGGTCTGACGGACAGAATTGTCGGATAGATCTTGGCGGTCTGGCGGTCAGCATTAGCGGTTAGGTCTTGACGGTCTGCCAGACAGGCCTAACGGACAGTACTGACGGACAGACAGTATGTAGTAGCGGCTGCCCTTTGCAGTGTTGGAGGCGGTGTTGTTAGGCGGTCTGGCGGCTAGCACTAGCAGACAGGTTTGGCGGTCTGTTGACTAGAGCACTTGCGATTAATTCTCTGATGGCGCTCTGGCTTGTGAAGGTTCGGTCTGGCGGTCTGAATAGGCAGACCGGTCTGGCGGTCTACCAATGTTTCTAAGGTAGTTGAGCGGACTGCTGAGGTTAGATCTAGTTGGCGGTCAGGCCTGGTGTTCGGAGTTCTCAAGCAGCCTCTGGTGCGGTCTGGCGGTTAGACTTTGTCTAACCGCAGCTTTATCTGGTGATTAGGTTGTGCTAACCGCAGCTGTAGTAATGAAGGTGGATAGACGACAAAGCTAGCATTGATTGGATGACACTACCTAATACAAATGGCTGGTTTTTTTTCATTTTATTTCCAACAATTTCTTTCGTGCTGAACTACTCTGTTGCAGATCCACGTTGGGACGTCACAAACCAACTTCGTGCACAAATCCGCAAGGGATGAATCCCACAATTTTTATCTTCTCATTTTGTCTTTTAATGGCGGGATCCGATTAATCTTGCACCTCATTTTCTTAAGCCTAGGGAGAGAACATTTTGGAAAAACAAGTGATTTTATTTTGGTTCCATCCCAAACAGCAAGCTGCGCCCAGCGCATACGTTCGCTCCTTCCTCTCCGCCGGGCCGGTCCAAGAAGGGAAACTCAAACCTCTTTCAGGATTTCAACATCTTACAACCGCGCCCGAGATCTCAAACAGGAATCCCTATCGTAATCTTTCTCACGGGGAAAAAGGAAAGAAGCTCTTTATGCTACACCATATAAGTTTAACAACAAAAATGAAAAAAAATCATCACCTTGGGTCAAGTAGGTGTGCCGTCATTGATTAATTAGAACCTGTAGGGCACAAACTTGGTGTGCTTCGTCGGTGCTTCGGGCCGAGAAATCATCACTGCGATGAACCTGCCATCGACAAACTGAAGGGGAGATCGTGTTAGCCAGGCAACAATACACAGTTCATCATAAATCTTTGAGGGGGCATCTCAGCAGGATAAAACGTTTTACACACCTTGCCATTCATCTCCTTGAGAGCCAATTCAGCCGAGTCTTTACAGGAATACCAAATATACGCCATCCCCAGAGATTCCTTTGAGCCTCTACTTGTTACAATTTTAACTGCAAATGCAGAGAGAATATTAATACAACATTTTATTTTTTTTTCTTCATTTTACTTGTCAATTAAGGCTTCGTTTGGCGGGACGTTTGGACCCGCCGTTTGCAGCAAACGCCGCCGCGCGGCGGGTAACCAAATGCCGCGCGGCGGAGTTTGCCGCGTTTGGACCCGCCGTGCCCTGGGAAATGGAGCAAGCCACTCCATTTCGAGTTGCAGTCTCCCCCCTCTGTTTCCAAAATCCGCCCGTCTCCTCACGCCAGCTAGTCCAAAAATCGAACCAAACAAAACCTAAATCAGCTCGAGTAAAAAATGGATGAAATTATCAAGTTCATGGGTATATCAATTAATAAGCGCAATGTTACAAGCAAATCATTTTTTACTATGAGCAAATCAGTTATTTTGCAAACGACGGTTAGCAAATATTTTTATTATTAGCAAACCACTCAGAAAATAAAATAAAATAAAAAAGATTTTCCAAACAATTATACAAGTAGTGCATTCTATCAAAGATTTACTTAAAATCCCCTCTTGAAGCTGCGAGCAGCACGAAAGCCCTCGCCTCCTCCGAGACGAATGTTTTGCAAATATAATAAAAATAGTAGTAAAATACGTCTTGAAAATATGTTAGAAGGAAAGGTTCGAGGTTGAACGGGGTTGAACCGGTTGAACAAGATTGAACTGGTTGAACGGGGGTTGAGCGGAGGTTCAACCGGTTCAACCGGTTCAATCGGGTTGGGCCGGGGTTGAATCAGGTTTGAACCGACTCAAACCTTTGAACCGGTTGAACCGGGGTTCAACCGGTTCAATCGGGCTGGGTCGGGGTGGAATCAGGTTTGAACCAACTCAAACCGGTTGAACCGGCGTTGAATCGGGGCTGAATCGGAGTTGAACCGGGGTTGAACCGGTTCAACCGGGGTTGAACCGAAGTGAGTCGGGGGTTGGACCGGGTTGAGCCGGGGGTTGGACCGGGTTGAGCCGGGGTTGCACCGGTTGAGCCGGGGTTGGACCGGTTGAGCCGGTGTTGAACCGGTTGATCCGGGGTTGAACCGAGGTTGAGCCGGTTCAACCAGTTGAACGGGGTTCAACCGGTTGAACGGGGGTTGAAAGGAGTTGAACTGGTTGAGTCAGGGTTGAACTGGGATTCAATCGGGGTTGAAAGGAGTTGAACCGGTTGAGCCAGGGTTGAACTGGGGTTCAATCGGGGTTGAGCCAGGGTTCAATCGGGGTTGAGCCAGGGTTCAATCGGGGTTGAGCCAGGGGTGAACCGGGGTTGAGTTAGGGAATATATATATATATATAATAATCAATGTGATACAAATTATGATTTAACAATAAAATATAATGAGAAAAATCATACTATTATTATATAAAAATAAATATGATATTTTCCTTATAATTATATAAGTATATTTTATTAACTGAGTTGAATAATGTAATTATATAAATATAACAACTTGGCAAGGTGACCTAGCGAATAGAAGCCTGGTATTCTATTGGAAGGACTGAGGATTGAACTCTACTGACCTAGAATTAAAACTTTACTCAGAAAAACCCTGCCCACGCCCCGCTCGGTTAAGTTACCAGTTTCCTGTTGTCGTGTTCAACCGGCCGGTTAAGTTGTTTTTATCTGGTTCGTGACGATCTTGGTCTTTTGGTATAAAATCGGATTTATTCTGGTCTGCTAATAATTATATATTTATATGTGATTTGCATATAACAACACTAATTAATAATGAAGAAGAAGGATTGTACCTTTGCTTATTTCCCCGAACAGTGAAAATTGCTTCAATAAGTATCCTTCAGAAGTGGAGCGGGACAATCCTGCATCATTTCTATAATTAGAATTTATGCATTCAACTTACAATAAATTGGTTATACATTTAGGCTTCGTTTGGCACAGGCGCGGTTTTGTTGCTCCGATGAGGGCACGGTTTTCTTGCTCCATTGAGCGCGACCACCATAGAATGTATGTTTTGCGTGACAACGGTTATGACCACCATCAAAAAAAGAAAACTAGTTTTGAACATAAAAGTAGATGAAATTCTTTAGATGAGGTCGAGCGTTCACGAAAGACAGTTCATAACGACCGTGTTCATGACCGCCGCTGCCGCACCAAATGAAGCCTTGTGACGAAGGCTATGTGAGTTTTCTAATATGTGACATTGGAACATTATTCTCACCATACTTGTACTTCTAGTTTACGAGAAGTTTTGGCACGGTGGCGGCTGTCGTAAATGCATGGGTTAAACCGTCATTTGTTAAAGATCACCTAGCAATCATCATCCGTTTGAACATAAAAAATAAATGAAGTTTCTTAAATGGGAGTTAACAAATGACAATTTAACCTCATGTTCATGACTGTCACCATCGTGCCAAACGAAGCCTTGAATTACATAAAAATAATATGTTTAGTTTTTGAGCTATACATAAACACACACGTAAGAAAATATAACACAAAAGACATTGTGTTTTGAAGGCCTTTCACAAAAAAAAGTACAAAAACTGTAAACATTAGCCTTTAAAACACATTTAATTGCCTTCATTTCATCCATTATCAAGTCTTATCCTACACTAATCAGATTACGGCTCCGCTTGGCGTGACGATTTTGCTCCGGTGAGTTTGGACAAAAATGTCATTGTCATAGAATGCATATTTGGCAGGACAGTGGTTACGACCATCGCCAAGAATACGAAAGTGGATGAAGTTCCTTTGGTGAGATCGGGCGTTCACGAACAGCCACCATACTGTCAAACGAAAGAAAATTGTTCGTACTGATAACACACCGTGATATACCGTGTGGGATTAAGCTTAGCCGTAAAATCCGCGATCCAACGATGCAGATTCCGCGCAAAAATATGAGCGGATTTTTTAATTCCAACTATGGACAATTTTTATCGGCCCGTATTTTTTGCGCAGAATCTGTATCGTCAAATCGGAGAAATATTTAGGTACGGGTAACAAGTGATGATCATCAAAAATCACCGCGCAGGACGGGATATAATACATCCTTATGATTTGTCATCGAGCAGTCAAGATTGTTTGTGGGAAAAAAATTGAAATAAGGTGATATTGAAAAAGTGTCAATATTTTAGATCAATCATGTGTAAAAAATCGCGGATAAAAAACCGTGGATGCAAAAAACAACAGTGTGATAGGAGGGTCTCGCACAGTGATCTAATTACGCGCACGAAATTTTTTCTGTCGGATCAAGAATCTCGTTAGGTCGCTCAAATCATTTTAGGTGGTGGTCAAACTGAAATTACCTTCCAGTTGCCTCCCAATATCTGAACCAAATTCGTTAAACCTCCAAGCTCATTACATATCTGAATATACATTAACAAATCTTACGGCTAAACTTAATCTCGCACGATATATCAGTGTGTGTTACAAGTACCAAAAAATTTCTAGTACCAGCTCTAGATTCAATGGAAGTGATTTCCAAATCTGGATACCAGCAAAATATTAAAGCTTCAGATTCGATCAAAGTGATATCCGATTCAATTCATGAGCTCCTTACAACTAACATTTAGATTCAAAAAAATAAAGATCATAAATGATCGGTTTTTTGGCGAAGTGCACCATGGAAATATACGTTCTTGACAAAATGCATCCCGAAAGTTTAAAATTGGCAAAATACACCCCTCAAAGTGATTTTTTTTGACAATGTGCACATAGAGTGTCCATTTTGACAATTTTATTTTTTGTCTATTGAAGGTGCACTTTACCAAAAAAATCATTTTGGGGGTGCATTTTGCCAATTTTAAACTTTCAGAATGCATTTTGCCAAAAATCAATATTTTAAGGGTGCAGTTTGCAAAAAATGATCCTTTAAGAGCAAAAGAGGGTTATACAAGATCTCTCCGACAAAAAATTAGGTCAAAGACATGAACTCAGCAATTTCTCCCAATACACACCTTGTAATCTCTACCTAAGCACTTCAATAAACACATCTCTACTCTTATTAAGCGCAGACAAAGCCCTAATTCAGACGGAGAAAAAAAAAGCATTGCGAATGATGAACGAGGATACCTTTAACGAAGATCCTGGATGAAGGAGGGTTTTTCTCCTCGACCGGAAGATGAGCGGCGGCTGGGCGGATCTGAGAAATCCTGAGCGCGGATCCATGGAGATCTCCGGTAGCCGTCGCAAAATGATTCGTAGAAGTGGAGAAATTGGCTCGAAGACGGTTTATGAGAGGATATCTGCGAGCGCTGATCACTGAAGGGAGCAAACAAAGGGAGCAAACCGCCATTCGTAGAGGTTCCGCTCACCTTCCTGCCGTTTCCGCGCCGATTACGGCCGATTCCGACTTGCAGACACCGCAGTGGAGCATGCGCTCTGCCGCCGACCACCGGACCCTCTTCCTGTTTTCTGCGTATATACGTTTGAGAAGACGAACTTTGTAGAATTACTGAATTAGGATCCATTTATCTATATATTGGTTGAAAATTTGGTGGCACAGTAGATTTTACATCATTGGATTACAAATGAACGGCTGGATTTACTCCCACACTTGGACTTCGTTTAGGCTTTGCTTGGTTCGGCGGTGGCGGGTCGATCCGGCAGGTGGAAACGGAGTGTTCGAAACGGAGGGGGGAGGTGGCTGCTCCAAACGGAGTTTTTTGTGACATTTGTCAAGGCGGGCGGGTGGAAACGAAGCAAACGCCGTCGAAAGTTCATTTGTTTACCCGCCTTCCGGCGGCGTTTGCCCGAAACAGAGCAGTGAAACGCCGACCAAATAGTCTTAGTTTGATGTTTTCACCCGGCGTTTGGAACACGCAGCCGCAAGACGGCAAATCAAATGAAGTGGTGGCGGCGTTTGTTATATATATATATATATATATATATATATTATTAATAAGCGTCATTGTTTCTCTCCGTCACGCCCGAATTCCGCGTTCTCTCCGTGAGCCCCAAATTCCGGAAAAACCTACCGCGGTTCTCCCGACGCTGCCGCTCACCGCTTCGTCGTGCCGCTCACCGGCTCCACCGCGCCCCTTACTCTTCCGCGTGGCTTCTCCGCGTTCCCCTGCCGCTCAATGTCGTGGATAAATGCCCCCGATTTTTCGGTTCTACTGATTACTCCCCTGCTCTTCCGCTGTTCGCTTCTCCGCGCTTCCCTCCTCACGCCGTCTTCGCTGCTCTGCGTGCGCATGCTCCGACAGCCTGCTTCTGCTCTGTTTCTCTCCGTACTCCAAATCTCCGGTATTACGCTCTTCCTCACGCCTGCAGATTCTTCCGCCTGCTCAAGGGTATAATCTTCCCCTAATTTTTCTTTCTATGTTTCCTTCCCAGATACTGCTGCCTGCGTGCAATCTCAAAGAAAACACTGCTTCCCGCTGCTGTCGCTGCACTCTGCTTGTCGCTGCTGTCGCTGCTGTGCGACTGCCTACTCCATCAGCCAACTGTTCTCCTTCTGTCAAACCTCTGGTACAACTCCCTTTCTCCCAATGGTTACTTCTCTATAGGTTACCAAGCGCATCTCCTTCATCTTGCTCTCCAGTAATGGCGTTTTTATACACTACACCTGCTGAAACTGTTGCGTACTCACGGCTTTAGCTCTGGACTATTTTGTTTTTGTCTACTGCTGCCACCACTTTCGGCTGTATAGATGCTAGATTTCAAATCTTGCACTCTATGTTTTTAAAGAAATCATTTCCCTCTACATGCATCCTCGGTGCTCCTACTTTGTTTTCCCGCAAAGATGATAACTTCCAAATGTTTCGTTCTATGCCCGGTAGCCTGGTTCTTCCACCGCTGCAGTTAGGTATTCCTACGCATTCAGTTTTGCACTTCCATTTTGAATTCCATTTTACTTCCCCTCTGCGACTACTGACTGCCGCTACCCTGGTTCTGCCACCGCTGCAATTAGGTATTGCTACGCATTCACTTTTGCACTTCCATTTTGAATTCCATTTCACTTCTATAATCGCAAAAGTTTTTGTATCTCCATTGGGAATGATAAGCGTAATAGCCTGAATGTGCACTGCAGCAAATTTCACTACTGCAACAAACTTCTATGTATATGACGGAACTTTTTTTCCTGTACATGCCTTCCCTTATCAACAACATACAGCTATGCACAATATTGTCAAATTTCACCTTCAATTTCTTGATAATTACTGATTTGCTTCCACTGCATATGTGTAGTTAGAAATAAACAGCCGGCTTAAAGTCGCATTTCCCGGAATGTATGTGACTGCAATGTGATTTCAGTTTCACAATCTTCACAACAAAATATCTTAGTCACTGCACAAAATATCTTAGTCCCTGCAATGTGAAATCATCATATTCCGCTCAAAAAATGCTCATTCCAATCAAATGCTCATTTCAATAGTGGCTGCAGCATGTATGCGGGCGTAATAGGCGCAATATCCATTGACCCCTCTCTTGAAAGCAAAAAAAAAAAATCCCTGCAGTTTGTTTTAGTGCATCGCACTGCAGCAACGTGGACTGCTGCAGCAAACTGCATTGCTGCTGCAGTGCACTAGAGCTATGCACAATATTGTCAAATTTCACCTTCAATTTTTTGATAATTACTGATTTGCTTCAACTGCATAGCTGTACTTAGAAACACACAGTCAGCTTAAAGTCGTCGTTTGCGGAATGTATGTGACTGCAATGTGATTTCAGTTTCACAATCTTCACAGAAAAAAAAAGAAATCCCTGCAGTTTGTTTTAGTGCATCGCACTGCAGCAACGTGCACTGCTGCAGCAACCTGCACTGCTGCTGCAGTGCACTGCTGCAGCAAACTGCTTTGCTGCTGCAGTGCACTGCTGCAGCAAACTGCTTTGCTGCTGCAGTGCAACCTGCACTGCTGCAGCAACCTGCACTGCTGCTGCAGTGCACTGCTCCAGCAACCTGCATTGCTGCTGCAGCAAACTGCGCTGCAGCAACCTGCATTCCAGCAATACAGTTTGCTGCAAGCTGCACTGCAGCAGCAATGCAGCCTCCAGCAACCTGCATTGCTGCAATGCAGTTCCCACAGTAGCAAGCCTCTTTGCTGCAGTGCAGTTTCCACTGCAGACTGCACCATAACGTAAAACCTTCTCACTGCATCACACTGCACCACACTGCATCAACCTGCACTGCCAAATTCTTCATATACTGTTAGGTATATCTACGTTTTTCATTATTTCTTCTTGAAATGGATGTTGTAATGTCACTAATTCCTGTTACATGTTATAATATTCATACATTATTTCATATATTCAGCACCATGTACTCAAATAGTATAAATAAGGTGAACATTATTGCTTTGGAGATTTTATTGTAATTTTAAGAGTTGCATGTCTATATTTTGATGCACTATCAAAACATTTGTTGAGTTATAGATTCTACTATTTGTTGCAAGCCTTCATTCTGATTAGTGCATGTATGATAACACAAATTTTCATTGTTGAGGCGCAAAAAAAATCAAAGTAAATACATGAAAAACATGTTTCGGACATGCTTTGAAATCATTCTCTGACCCTATGATCATTGCTTCGACAGCAAGACTCATCGTTCAAACCTCCATGTCCTTTCCACAAAGCTCTTTGTTCCGCAACGTGTTCACCAGTTCCCGTCAAAGCATTCCTCCTCCTTCCACCGTGCATTGTCGTAAAATCACTGTCCGTGTTTTCACTTAATGTTTTCAACTTCTCATATGTGGCTCTGCATGTGCCAGTTTATGCTGCCATGGATACCTTTTTGTCCCATGCCCACCAAGTATTTTACCTTCAAATACCATAGGTACACACGAGCAAACCACTAGAAAGGGAACAGAAGAACAAATTATGTACCTCCCAATAGTGTCGGCGTGGCATCGTGCTCCTATACCCCAACATTACTCTGATTCATATAAATGACTGTATTATTACTTCATTCTTTAAAGTCATCGTATCATAACTAAGGTTTCTAAAGCCCTATAGTTTGAAGCAAATTTAGTGGGCAGGCTGTTTATGTTGAATAAAATCAATGGCTTTGATGTTTATTAGGTATTCTCGAAAATTAGTCGGATATCAACTGCTATGTTCTCTTTCATTAATTTATTTTCGGTTTTGGATTTCTCCTTTCTCCTCTGCACATGTGGTGTACCAAATTGAAATTGTTGCACAGATGGAAATCCACACCAACATGCACCAATAAAATTTTATTCCTTCGCTACTTTGTTCGTATTTCACTATGTTACCTTTACGACCACTTCTACTCTATAAATTCGCCGGCCATAACTGCGTCGAACTCTTCTATCCAAGCTACCATCTGTTGAAAAAAAATTCTTTGTAACATCCACTATGCTCCTCTCAAATTTTTCATTAAATACTTTAGTTTTATATTTTACTCTTACCAAAAGTACACCAACAACTAACACATCTGTGCCCATAATCATACGCCTACACATGTCAACCTCCCATAATGACTGGAAACATCCGTTGGCCTTCGCAAATCACTCTGTTTGCCTCTTCGTCTTCTTAAATTTCAAACTCCTCTCACGTAATCCTGCATCTCATAACATGACTCCAAAAAAAACCCCATGTTGCCTCCACTCCATCTGTATTTGTGTGCATGCTACGAAATATAAATGTAGATGTTTTCCTATTTTTTTAAAGACCAAGCGGTTCATTCTTATTTCAGAAGCTCTCTCCATTCAGCTAGCAACCCCACCCAGCGAATATTACATCGACCTCTGATTATGTCTATAGTAATAATGCATTTTGATGAACTTTCAAAGTGTTATGCTTTTATGTTACGTACTAAATATATATCAGCTCAGGTTGTACTAAAATCTCTCCTCCGCACAAAGATGGACACACTTGAAGCACGTCGTGCTGCTCAACGAGCTGCTAATCGTGAACGTTCACGAATTAGGAGAGCCAGGATGACAGCAGAACAACGCGAACGAGAACGTGCGTCTAATCGAACCCGTCACAGATCTCGGTGGTTGCAATTGACTGAAGCACAAAAGGAACATCAACGAGCCATTTGGCGTGCTGCCGCTCGAAACCGTGCTCAACGTCAACATCTGTTTGAGTCACACAATGTTGAACTGTCCCATGATATTATCCATGGGCACTCAACTTCTACACCCCCATGTGACTCCACTATGCCATGCATCAACAGCCACGAAATATCCTGTCCAAACTACTGCTGTGCCCCACATACAATCTCTAAACACAGTAACATCTGCTCCATCTACTGTTGTACACCGATACGCTTTAACAACCGTGTCGTCGCCATTCACTCATGCTACGCAACCACTTCAAACTGGAGAATCATCATCTTCTCACAGATCTGTTATACCATCACTTGATAATGACATCCCACAAAACTCTGTGCTGTTTCCACATGTACCAGAATTTCCGTGCAACACGCAGATGAGCATTTACTACAACGTACGTACTTCGAAACTACAATACAATGTAAATGCTGTTTATACTTCATTAATTTTGTACGTTAACAGCTGATCCATTTCTCATCTACATAGAAATTCCCGCATCCACTGCGGCTCAATTTGACAATGAAAATGATTCCACCTCTGATGATACCAACACTGATACAAACCATTGTTCCAGAATCCATAATAGTGCCCGTATTTCAAATGTACGGCAACATATTACGTACATACAACTACAACGACCAAAAGTGTGTAATTACTGTCAAGCTAAGTTGTTTGATGGTGAAACAACAACAATGTGCTGCAACAATGGAAGAGTCCGCATACCAACTCCACCATTCCCAGATGAGCTCTATAATTTATTTACAAGTGATTCTGCACAGAGCCGTCATTTCAGAAGATATATTCGTTCATACAATCATGTATTCTCTTTCACATCAATGGGTGTAAACTTAGACCCAACTTTGTCTGCCGATCAACACAGTGTTTACACGTTCCGAGCTCACGGAGCAATATACCATCGAATTGGGTCACTTCTTCCTACTCCAAATACAAGACCACGATATTTACAGCTATACATATATGATACAGAACATGAAATTGATAATCGTTTACAGGAGAACTCAGCATTAGACCGCTCATTATTGCAAAAAATCCGAACAATTTTAGATGCTTGCAATCCATTTGTACTGATGTTCCGCCGACTGTCTGAGCGTGAAGACATTATCAACTGCAAATTAGTTATCAAAGAACGCCCAGCACGTGAACAACAGTATATATTACCAACAGCCTCCCAAGTTGCTGCTATAATTGTTGGAGCTGAAGATTATTTTGATTCAAATGAACGCAACATAACTGTTGAAACAACTGAAGGTCATATAGTTACCATACAAGAATATACTGGTTTCTACGATCCTCTTCAATACCCTCTACTTCTCCCATATGGAACATATGGTTGGATAGCTGAATATAAAGGATTAAATAATCTACGTGTTACCTGCTGCGACTACTACTCCTACGTATTACAGGTATACACTGTACTTTTTTTTACTATAATCCTCATAATTGTAACTGCAATATATTTATGCTGAAATTCATATAACTATAGGACCGTGGTCCACTTTTATCATTACCGTTACACGGATGTCGCCTTCTACAACAATATGTTGTTGACAACTACATCAAAATAGAAACTCAAAAATTAAGATGGATTACAAGAAATCAAAATTCTCTTCGTGCTGAACTCTATTGTGGTTTACAAGATTGCCTCAATGCTGGAGAACTTAGTGGAGGTATTACAATTTGTTCATTACAATATATAATAGTGTTATTTTCTATATTCATTGTTTTACTGACATATACTATATTATTATGACTCAGCAAATATTGGTCACCGTCTGATTTTACCATCATCCTTTGTTGGAAGTCCGCGCGACATGTACCAACGTTATCAAGACGCAATGGCTGTTGTTCAACAGTATGGTCGACCAGATATATTTTTAACGATGACATGCAATTCATCATGGCCAGAAATTACAGAATTGCTCTACTCTACGCAAACCCCTCAAGATCGTCCCGATATAGTTAGTCGAATATTCAACGCTAAGTACACAAAATTAAAGCACGATCTTTTCCACCGGCATATTTTGGGAAAAACAATTAGTCATGTGCATGTCATTGAGTTCCAAAAAGAGGTTTACCTCATGTTCATATGTTGATCATTTTCGATGCACGCGACAAAATGAATACTCCAGATGATTATGACCATATTGTTCGTGCTGAACTCCCTCATATTGAACATGAGCCTGAACTATATAATGTCGTTGTACGACATATGATTCATGGTCCATGTGGACATGTAAATCCTCACGCACCATGCATGAAACATGGTAACTGCAAAAAAGGTTACCCAAAAAACTTTGCTAGCCATACAGTACAAGGAGCTGACTCATACCCGATTTACCGCCGACGAAATAATGGACGTTCCTTCCGTCTACGACGTGCTGCAGATTTTAATATTACAAACCAATGGGTTGTACCATACAATCCATATCTACTGTTAAAATATGACTGTCATATAAATGTTGAAATCTGTAGTAGTATTAAAAGTATCAAATACTTATACAAATATATTCACAAAGGTCCTGACTGTGTTGAATTTCAAATCCATGATACTGCTGATCGGAATGAAATATCTCAATATGTAAACGGTCGATGGATATGTCCTCAGGAAGCATTCTGGAAAATATTCAAATTCAATATGTACCAGACATATCCTTCAGTAATTCGTTTACAAATACATCTGCCAAACAAACATCAGATTCAATTTCGCAGTACTGATGTACTTACTACCATTCTTGCAAATGAGCGCAACTCCCGTACAATGTTAACCGAGTTCTTCAGCATTAACGACAGCAACCAAGAGGAACACGCCTACTTCTACACTGAATTTCCAAAACACTACACATGGAACTCAAATTCAAGAACTTGGCATAAACGAAGGCGCCGTCAAAAGATTATTGCTCGAATGTACTCCGTACATCCTTCAGAAGGAGAAAGATTTTACCTGCGCATGCTTCTAAATCATATTCGAGCACCACGATCTTTCACACATTTGATGACAGTTGGTACTACTACTCACTCAACATTTAAATCCGCCGCTGAACATTATGGTCTATTAGAACGAGACAACAGCCTACATAGGTGTATGTTTGATGCTAAAGAGTTTCAGATGCCCGCAGCACTGCGTACGTTATTTACAACAATTTTGCTATTTTGCAATCCCACAAATGTTAGGGAGCTTTGGAATTCTAATTACACAGCAATGACAGAAGATTTCCGTACATTGCCATCTACCAACGACATATATATCGTCAACAAACTACTTCGTGAAATCAACAACATTCTTCAACAACACAACAAATCAGTTACACAGTTTGATATCCCGAACATGTCTTCAACATTCGAAAATATTACAGACTCCTCCATCTTAATTGCAGATGAGCTATCAATGCCTATTTCAAGTACAGATCTTGCTTCAGTTTCATCATTAAATCACCGTCAAGCTTATATCTTCCATATTATTACTGAATGTGTTAGACAAGGTAATGACGGTATTTTCTTCATTGACGGACCTGCTGGCACTGGAAAAACCTTTCTATACAAGGCTATACTTGCATACCTACGAAAACATGGTCATATTATACTCGCCACTGCATCATCAGGCATTGCTGCAACTCTTCTTCCAGGAGGAAATACAGCACATTTAAGATTCAAGATTCCTATTCCAATTGAAGCAGGATCATACTGTAAATTCACAAAAACATCAGCTATGCAACAACTCTTACAACACAGCTCCGCTATTCTGTGGGATGAGGCACCTATGTCACACAAACATATTTTCGAAGCTGTTGACCGTTCATTACGAGATGTTCTAAACACAAACTTACCTTTTGGTAATAAAGTTCTCATTATGGGCGGCGATTTCCGTCAAATTCCACCAGTTGTACTCAACGGAACAATGTCACAAATTATTAATGCCAGTATTGTAACATCGCCGTTGTGGTTATCTGTTAAACTACTATCACTAACTGAAAATATGCGTGCATTCAATGATCCCCATTTCTCAAAGCTTCTTCTTCAAATTGGAAATGGTACTGAATCCACATATGGTGATGATATGATACGAATTCCTGATTCAATGATTATTCCCTGGACTGGTGATAATTCAGTTGACATACTTATCAGCATCATATTCTCTAATATGACATGTACTACTGACTATGACTACTGGGAAAACAGAGCGCTACTGAGTCCGCTAAATGAAGATGTTGCACATTTAAATGAGAAATGTCTGCATATCTTCCCTGGTGATGAAATAACATACTACTCTTTTGATTCTGTTGAGGATGACAACTGTAATTTATACCCACCAGAATTTTTAAATAGTATCTCATCAAGTAATCTTCCACCACACAAACTATCTTTAAAGATAGGTGCCCCTATTATGCTCCTAAGAAATCTAAACCCACGTATTGGCCTATGCAACGGTTCACGACTCATATGCCGACAATTTTCAAGAAATGTTATTGCAGCAGAAATTCTTACTGGTGAACATAAAGGCAAATCAGTTTTCCTGCCGCGCATCCCTCTAAAAAATACTGGAGACCAACATCTACCTTTTGAACTTACGAGGAAACAATTCCCAGTTCGCTTAAGCTTTGCACTGACAATAAACAAATCTCAAGGACAGACAATCGAACATGTTGGCCTTTATCTACCATCTCCTGTTTTCACTCATGGTCAACTATACGTTGCTCTATCCAGAGGAACTACTGCTGCAAATACAAAGGTATTAATTAAAGATAGTACATTACGTGGCATTCCTGGCACATACACAAAAAACATTGTTTACAAAGAAATACTATCACAAGTGAACATACAGGTACATTATATTGCTTATATCTGCTTTCATATTTGACATACAGTTTCATGATCATATCATCTGTACTAATTTCTTAATTTCATATAACTTGCACAGCCATCTCATTCGTAATCGTTCGCATCTACAACAATAAACATCTAATTCTTCTCCTGCAGGTACATTCAAGAAACCCAACTCACATACTCCTCACATCTACACTTCTCTTATATACTACAATTATTATTATCACTATAACAAAAAACGTTCGCGCATAAAAAAAATCTCATGATACATTGCACATGTAAAATTACGTCCTACTTTATTAAATATAAAACACTCACTTACACTAAATCTAATTTCAAAGCCCAACCATATATTATTTTATTATGTATTTCTATGCACTTAAAACTTTTACCTCTAATATGCAATGAACCCTATCATAAATCAATGTTCTTTCGATATGATCACTATATCAAATTTGCAAAAATCAATAATGTAAATAGTATTACTATTTACATTACCATATACATTTTCACGTTTAAATACCACATTACCTATTTACTTACAAATTAAAAAAACATACATTATACATTACCACCTTCAATAATTACACATAGCAAAACCAATACGACTTTGACTATCCAACTTAACTATGAAATTTGTATTACTGTTTATGATAACAAAAATAGAGCATATCAATGTTCTTCCCTTTAATAAAAACACATTTACAAACTGTTATGCACAGCACCATAAATACTCATACTTGAATAATCATCACGTTGCACAAAACATTTATAGAATTAATTTAACATTTTTGCCAATTATTTACATAAAAAACAAAAACAACCCAGTTATCATCATTATTTCTAAAACATTAATATTGAATTCATTTACTCTTACATTCAATAACATGAACACATAACAGTATCTATAAGACATGCAATATAAGCATATTTGTACGAATGGTACGAAATGTACACACAAACTGTTGTTTTCAACCTACACATAGTTCTATGCTTACTTGATGATATCGTCACACTGAAATGACAATACCTACCATCTTCCATTATATTACATTTCTTTACTATGTCGTTTTTATTTTTACAATATCATTTCTCACACTTTGGCAACATGTAAAAAATATTCTCATACTTCAGAGTTCTCTAAATAAAAGAATTGTATTTCTTGCGTTTGCCAAATATAATTCAGTGTTTTAATAATATAAAATCATAACATATTACGTTCAAAACTAATAACTTCTATTATTGTTATTACTTTTACAACAAAATGTACTGAATATTTTACTTTAATATAGACCATATTTTTAAATGAAAAAATATCGACAAAATTATTCGTCCGCAAATATCATTATTATTACACACCCACAATCATACCTGTACCACCAACAACGCTAAATATACTTATTAAAATGAACAAAAATATCTTCAGTCAATAGTATCCGAACCTCAAATGCGCATTTACGTTTACACTACTGTACATTTCAAGAATTAAATATTTTCCACTAAAACTCAACATATCATTTTCTTACTCTTTCTAAAATTACATGTTCTCTGTCACCATTAAAAAAAATTCTCTATATACAATCATTATTTATTCTCATCTCAAACTGTGCTCTGTTATTTGATACAGTACATACGCATATACTCACAATGTCTGCATACAACTCCTCAGCAACAGTGACTCAAGAGAATACCATGTCATCCACAGTTGAGTCTATTGACTCCTACAACAATGTACCAGTTGATATGCGAGATTACTATTACTTCGCTGTACTACTCAGCAACCTTCCTCATACTACAACCGCAGATTTATTACGATCACTCTTCCAAGATCTTCCAGGCTTCCTACATGCCAGCGTAAGCACTCTTACTGAAAATTGCACTATAAATTATTGCACCATTTGTAACAAAATGAAATCATATAACACATTTATTACTGTAGGTCGACATCAACACATCAAACAATCAAACTACGACAGGAGAACTGATCTTTACAGATGAAGTGTCGATGCATGATGCTGCGAACGTGATAACCGGACAAATAATTAATGGAATACCAATAGCAACCGAAGAGCTACGCCTATTTGATATTAAACCAGAATACTATCAGCATCGTATAAATTTCATATCATGAACAAAAAAAGTCCATATAACTATTCTGCAAAGAATTCCATCAGTCTCACTTCTATTGAATGTATACATCACATAGAACATTACTGACATATTATGCTCCTATGCATTTTACTGCTGTGTTATTTACTTACTGTCTACTATCCTTCACTCTGCAACGTACTGTATATATCACTGTTAACATATTGTTAATAAAAAATTTTATCAACGATATGCATAGTATCTCACTATTGAATCAATACATTGTAACGCATGTGATATTCTCTTTGTTGATGACATTATAGACAATGTTACACATTCTTATATACTTGCTCACATGCAACTGTACAAAACAATTGTCATATGATTACATATACAAATTCATGAAAATTTGCATTCAATTTCCTTCCATATAACACGACTATCCATTTAAACTTCAAAATTCCAATAAAACTATAAACTACATTACTCTATAATTCTAAATATTAACTGATATGCACAAAATATTTTAGCACTGCTCGCCAATTATTTAAAACATACGTCCAAAAACACACCGTCCTACATTTAAAACAACTACTTACTCAATGCGATTTATGTTTTGAAATACCTGAAACTTCTGCTTTTAAACTAATAATACTATCCACAAATTTTTTTAGCATAATACTACTTTGCATTAATGAAAATAAAACTCATATTCTCAACACAACCATTATCAAGTCACCTATATAAACAACCAGAATACTGCTTTCATTGACAGGAAATATGGTCGCTTCCTCTTCTCATAAACTCTCAAATTTGTTACAATATGTTGCTAATAATAACAAACTGAGATTTGCACATACAATGCTCAGCATCACAAATTGTATGCGGCTTTATGAAAAAATGAAGCATTCAATATATGTGGTACTTAATTCATTCCTCCCTAATACCAACAGACATACGCACAAATCAAATAATCCTAAGAGTACAATTTTCTAACCTCCGCTACATGAAACTATCAGTCATTTAAACCGCAGATGTCTACCACTATTACAAAGAAAAAATGTCGCATACTACACATTTAACTCACTTAATCATAATAAATATAGTTTAACTACACACGATCTCTTAAAAAATTTATCACAGTTAAATCTCCCCCCACACAAAGTGCCTTTAAAAAATGATTCGCTCATTACAGTACTTTCACAGCTCAATGCCGCAACAAGCCTTTGTAATCGTTCACGTCTTCTATGTTATTTTTTAAAATAAAGTATCATTGCGCTTACACTTCTCACAATAAAACATAAAATAAAAACTATATTCCCTCCATGTATACATCTACTGAGCCGTAAATATTCAAAAATGCATTTTAAACTTACGCTTCGTCAATTTCAAATTCATCTGATCTTTCAACTAACAACCAATAAAGCAGAAAACGAAATAATTAAAGATATAAGAACCTATGTACCCGCTCATCGTTTTACTCACGTCCATCTATATGTAACTCTATCAAAATGAACACATTCATCAAACAGTACAACGCTACCTAAAAACAAACTCATTATTTACTCACAGAGCTATATACAAAAAAATGTTGTTCTCAAATAAATTTTCGTACGAACACACATGCAGTCACACAGTAAATAACAAAATCAAATTTGAGCTACACATTATAAAATACACATTCATTTCACAAACATTGCTTATGTCTATATGAATATCAAAATATACAGATGGAAAACAACAATTCATCAAATTCGCTGCCACAGTTACATAATCAGTCAGCCGCGCAACCCAGTAAGTTATTATTACTATTCATATATATATTTTACTACAGCAAGTATTTCAGCCTCATATTATAAACTGTGCTTTTCAGATACACCTATCAACAACAACAACTCATCAAACTCTGATGACAATTACTATGATGAGCTTTACCCGCCAACCACCACACGGTGGTCAGATCTTCCCCGAACTGAAATTCCTGGTTTTCGACTACGTATCCCAGCTGTACCATCTTGTCTCACACCACAGGAAGAATGGAACTATGTATTCACAATGATTAGAAGGTAACCCATATTCAATACTTTTCATTACATAACAAACAGTACTATCATCATTCGATCAACATTTCTTGATATCTAATATCACTGTACATGTTCCAATATTACAGAATCTCCGAAGGCCACTAAAGAAAATCTTCCAGCAATCAATATTATTTACTACTAAGAGCTTCGAACTATAGATGCACGTACCAGTTACTATGGTTGCAGAATCATCAACTCTCAGCAATCTCCAACTACAGACCATAAACTATGCACCATTTACAGTTTTATTTATTCTGTGAAGTTATAATAATCAAAAGTTACTATGTTTTTATGTGTGTACTTTATTTCTCCGCTCCGCTCATGATATTTGTACTCAATATTACTCACTTTGTAATAACACTTATGGATATACAAAATTACTCATTTGGATGAACTCCATCTTGATCCTCCATTGCTTAACCTATTACCTTTTTATGACATATCAATTATATGATTGTTGCAAACTAACATGTGCACTATGAATCAGCTCCCCCTCACATACATGCTGAAATGTATTTTTTGTTTTGATTACCATTTGCCACGTTTCAAAACTTTGATGAACTCCATCTTCATCCTCCATTGCTTGACCTATTAATTTCTCATCACATTTCACCTATATAATTGTTGCAAGCTAACATGTGTACTTTAAATCAACAGCCCCTCACATACTTGATGAAATGTCACAATGTGCTTCAACTTTCCGTGTTCATTTATTTATTTCATGTATAGTTGTCGATACGCCCGTGATCGAGCATCGAGCACGCGCGTATCGAGCATGAGCGAAGCACGTGCGGAGGCGGGCGAAGCCCGCCTGGATGCGGCCGAAGGCCGCCCGAGAGCATCGAGCACGGGCGTAGCCCGTGCGAAGATGCTCGTTATATAATAAGTATCATTATATGCGAGAGAATGTTAAGTATTCATCATATATATGTGTGTGAGAGAGAGGGTGAATGTTAGTTTTCGTAATATATATCTAAGAGAATATTCGGTTTTTCTACGCTAATGATAAAAATAATAATTCTTTGATTGAAATATGTTTAATAAATGAACGGCAAAGTTGATTAATTACATTCTATTTATTGATGAACACTATAATTATAATTAAACAAATTCCAAATCCTATAATAATTAGAATTCATCTCAATTCTAATATTCAATTTTAATTCTACTCAAAGACGAACTTTAAAAGAAGTTTTGAATGAGATCTTCTAGGGCTGTCTCGGGCGTTGAAGACAAGGACGGTCCCTCTGAAAGCAGTTTGAAGAACTCATCCAATTCAGAGCTTAGAGCTTCGTTGTCGCAACCTGCAATCCAGATTGCTCCGGAGGACGCTCACCACCATCACAATCCAAACGATCCCTACGGTAAGGAAGAATTGTTGTAAAGAGTGGTGAATTGTCACCCTTGAAAGAAAACTTTTGTAACTCTCCGAGAAATAGTGGAAATTGGGCAGCACAGACCCGACTCCGTGATTTTTTTCTCTTTCAGGGGTTTTTACACATAAAAAACTTTTTTGTCAATTGTTGGTTTTTCCTGTGACTGTTTGCGCGCTCGGCTCACTCTCGAACTTAGACGGTTCAAGTCGACCGGTCAATAAGAGTGTCTAGCGACACACAACAATTCTTTAATTATTTTGTACGAATTAAGATAGATACACTTGTTGCGGGTTGCTCGAGGCTCCTAGTAGAGTAGACAGAATTTTGCCTCATTAGCCCGTAGAGCGGTCGAGCGCATAAATAGCCGCTAAGAAAGTAGAGATTGACAAACAAGTTTTTTTACGTGAAAAACCCATAAACTAGGTAAGAAGATCATGTGACTGGTTCGGTGCTAGTCAAACTTCCTTATTTGCAGGGGTTAACGAGGTATTAGAAAAATTGAGGGTGACAGACTCTCCTCGTTACAGCTTGGGGGTGAGAGAATCAGATGTGCGCTCGGAGGGCGACAAGCTACCACTCTCGAAGCTCAAAGTTTTGTGTCTCACTAGAAGCGTTGAATGCCTTTAGTCGATGTCCGGACGCAAAGTGATGGAGGGTGGTACTTAGGAGAATTGTCGAGGAAGGCTGGTGGAACGTCTCGCACGCAGGAGAATTCCTAGAGAGGCTGGCGGAATAACTTACCGTGATCCGTCACGAACTTAGACTAATTCTTGGAGCGCTTGAAGGGAAGCAGCTAGTAGGAAGATTTCGGCAGAACTTTAGCCTATAGGGGGAGAAGACTTGAGGAGAAAAGCTAGAAATGAGAGGAGGTCTTGGGTCCAATTTATAGGGCCCCGGGAGTGGTTATCGTAGTTATGTGGCTATCTGCAGACCGTAATCACCCAAATTACTAAATACGAATCATTTTTAATATAGTCCAGGTGTGCATTTTTTTATATATTTTTACTAAGTGCTGACCATAATTTTTCGGTTGTTGGCCCCCACCCATAATGGTTGTTATGTCAGTGGTTACACGGGTGGTTACCCTCAAAACGAACGATGATGATTGAAAAGGGACGATCAGATGGAGATGAGGGGGACTGATGTTTGTGGTTCCTAGGAGGGGAGTCCCTCGACGATGGACGACCGCCGGGGGAGGAGGGAAAGGCGGGGTGCACCATCCCTGAAGGTTGTGCGCCGACCGCTCCTAGCGGCCGCGAGGTGAGGCTGCGACCGGCCAGGGAGGCCGGAGGTGACCCCAACAACGCTTCTCGGTTGTGAGGTGCGGCACACCCGACAACGCCTCGCGATCGCAGCCATGCGGCCGCGAGGCGCGGCCGGGGAGGTCGGCCAAGGCACCGGTCGCGCCTCGCCGTCGCGGTCTTGCGACCATGGCCGGCCTGAGAGGCGGGCCACGACGCTGGTCGTGCCTTGCTGCCGCATGCCACAGTCATGGTCTTGGGGACGCGAGGCGCGGCCACGGCTAGCCGAGAAGGCCTTCCGCCCCCTGCGGCGTTGGAGGGGCCAATCGCCGGTGGTGGCGACGGCGATGACCAACCATTTGGCTGGCCGCGTGCGGTTGACGGTGTTCGCGAAGGCGGACGAATCACGCGCGCCGGTCGCGCATGGATCGGGTGCGCGGATCGCACACGAGACGGTTACCCCCGGAAACCCTCTCTAGGTTAGCGGAGTTATGAGAGTTTGGCTAATTGCAGCCCATTTTTCTTTATAAATTATATCAGACCCATCAACGTTAATGTTCCTCAGCTAAGATGTGTGATTTTGAAATTCAACTTCATGTCACTATTTATCATGCTAACCCCTTTTAATATGTTAAATAAGAAAAATACCATGAATTAAAGTTTGAAATTCAAATTAAAGTGAAATTGAGATTGGACGGCTGAAATTGTTTTGACGGACCATCGATTCATCCAAAGAACCATTTTTTAATATAGTATTGATAATATAGACATAATGTACCATCAAGCTCAAATGATTTATGCATACTATATATATAATTTCCATTCGTTTAATATTATATAAATAAACTATACTATATATATTAGTGGCTCTATCCGCATCGCAGTTTTGGCCAGTCGCACCGCGCTTTCTCTTAATTTTTCACGTCTTTTGAAAATACGTCTTGCACATGTATTTTTAGGAAAATGTTCAACACAAAAGTTGTAGAGCATAAACTAATTTTCGTGTTGGACATTTTTCCTAAAAATACATGTGCAAGACATATTTCCAAAGACGCAAAAAATAAGAGCAAGTACAGTACCACCGGTCAAAATTGCGGTGCGGATAGGAGCACCCTTAAATTATTAATAACAATCAGGAACTAGACAGCTGTGCCCAGGAGTCTTGACAGGGATATCACCACTCATCCATTTATTTTATTCCTCTTTATGGTTTATCTACAAATTGGTTAGTTATAAGCACACCACATAAGTCAACTCTCCCTACCAAACTATTATTTTGTTTAGCGAGTTGTTATGCACAGCTTTTTTTTGACTTTATGCAGGTGAAAAATATTTCATGTATTTCAAATTTCTGCAGATCATCCATGCATCTGAGGATGACAATGGTGAAGACGGAGCACCGGTCGGAGAACGTAAATGTACGGTGGTGTGCGGTGGTGTGCGGTGGTGTGCGTTGGAGAAATGGAGTTAGGGTAGGATACTGGATGTTTGAGAGGAGTTTTAGGGCCTACAGATAAATGAAGATTTGAAGAGAAGAATACTTTTGTTACCTAGATAGAGCCCAAACCAACCTGTGCATAACAACAATCTTTTGTTAATGATAAAAAATTGTCAGGCTCAGTTTGGGGAGACTTATTTTCACCGGTCAAGCGGTTACGACCGCATAAATCAAATTTTAATTATGATCTGATTCATGCGGTTGTAACCGCTTTACCGGTGAGAATAAATCCCTCCAAACAGAGCCTTAGTCACATGCAAGCTCCCTTAAGTTTTGACTTTAAAGGATGGATTAGCAAGCTAAGTGGATAAAAAAATAGAGTAGTTGTACCCACATTAATTTAGAATTAGAAAATATGATTAAATAATATCTAAATTATTCACATATTGTATTAGTTTTCAGTCCTTTTTATGTATTTTATTTTTTCCTCATAGTTTAATAATGAGAATCTTTGCAAATATTTAAATTCATTTGAGATGAAGTTATTTCAAGGCGATAATGGAATCAAGATGCTTAATTTGGCTTGGCGATTTTGTCTGATTTTTGGAGCAAATGCCGTCCGGACAGTGGGTAAACAAACTTTGGCCTCAATATATTTTGCTTTTTCACAATTTTTCTGTTTGAATTTTTTTCTTAAATGATATTTTTTGAGTTTAAAATTGAAGGAGGCATAAACTTCGCCTATATAATAATTACGAAGAGTATGAGTCTAGGGTTGATTTAGAAAGAAGCGCAAACATCTCCACTTTGTCGGAGGCATTTTTTCCCTCATCAGGATATTGTTTTTGACATATAAGCAGTTAAAATTTTTGCTCTAGGGAGAAGAATACAAATCCAACATTCATTTTGCTAAAATTTGGACGGTCGGGCCCCAACCTGCCCCAATATAGATCCGCCCCTTCATCATCACTATGTGGCACATGAACTTTCATAATTCTAACATCAACGGTGGTGGTGATGGAAGTCACGCAACAAATACATAGTCAAGCTTACCTTATCGTTAGCTTGCGAGTTTTGATGATTTCGAGCGCAAATCCCCTTCATTATAGTTATGGGAAAGTCCCCCCGCACGTATCAACTTAGGAGAAAGCTCCTATTTTTGAAAGGCTCTCTTTGCTCGGATGGCAAGTCACAAAAATGATTTTCCAAAATGTTGTGCATTGTAAAAAAACCAAAATATTAAAACAACTCAGGCTATGTTTGGTAGGACTTATTTCACCGGTCAAGCGGTTACGATCGTATGAATCAGATCATAATTAAAGTCCGGTTCATATGTGTACAACTCGTATTCGTCGAGAGCGGGTCCTACCACAACCAAGTCAGGAGGAGTCAAGGTCAACAAGTCACCACGGAAGTCAAAGTCAACATTCAAGACCGCGGAAGGCCTGACGTGTATAGACGAGCTCCCCTCGCATACTCGCCAGGTAGGCGACTAAGCGAGATACTCGCCAGGCCCGTGCGAGCTCTTCTGGAAGTCGCCTGGTCGCCAGGGGGTGGGGTAGGCAGCTTTGATCCGATTTCTGAGGTTAGGAATTTCCTGGCTTCAACAATATGGTCGTAACCGCTTGACCGGTGAAAATAAGTCCTCCCAAACAGAGCCTCATTTGACATGATGAAATATTCAATATTCTTTATAGCCACAAGCATTGCCATAACAACTGAGACAAAAATGTGACTGATAAATCCCTATAGATTGAGAATTATTATCAATACTTTATTGTAACACAATGTTATGACTTTGATCCATCATGTATTTGATGAATACGTTAGAAATTTATTAAAAAATCATTTTAACAATGTTTAATAAAGTTTTCATGGCATTATGTATTTGAACTTCACATCAATTGATAAGAAAACACTCAAAATCAATTTGGATGAAAATATTTTTATGGATAATGATGAAATCTTTAATCCCACATTGTCAAACTATATACATTTAAGCGAGTATATAAACCAATTCACTTGTGCTTATTGTTTTGAAAGGAATATGAATAGAAAGTTAGAAACCATAAATCACACACGCTGACTCGCATTCACACATTATATTTGGATTTTGAGGAATAATTGAATTGTTTGATGTGTAATTTTTTTATAAAATAAATTTGTCATTTGAAAAGTCTTAAATATTATAGTGGACGTGTGTCACTGCATCTAATACATTTCGAGGTCCACGATTTTAAATGTCAAGTTTTGGCAAGCGATTCATTAAATTTTTGTGTTGAAGACATATGTTTCTATTCACAAAAATTTAATTACTATAACGAATGTAATTAATTGAGGGACAATTACTTGCGATTTTACGATACTCTTATATGAGAGATTTGTTAAAAGGTTCCGCTCAAGATAGTCCACTAAGACTCATCGGTGTGGAATGACCTTATATAGTATCTCCAGCGTAGAGCCGTTACACTCTAGTGACACGTAACCCATAGGGTCGTTCCGAGTCGGTCCTGACACGCGCGGACATATAACTAAATATTCTAACAATCTTCTTCTATGTCCGCGGTAAACCCGACGTCGGAAAAAGGGTGGTGTGTGAAGTGTTCAACTGAACATGAAACACTCACAACCGTGTCCATCACACTTGTCAAAACATATTGGACGTTAAGTAAAGCAGTTGTATGCATGCATAAGAATAAACAAAAAATCTCAACAGCATCATAGCAAAGTCAAAAGTACAATCACAGCACAGGTACCAGAGCACCAAGTGTCCCGTGACCAACTAAAGAGCAAGAAAGTACAAACAAAAGAAGTGAAAGAAAGGAGAGCTAAACAGTGCTCTAAGCAGAAGAAAACCCAATTTATACTCTACAAATCAGTGTTCAGCAGGTAATCCTCATCTGGATCCCAACCGGCAAGTGTTCCTCCATCAGCAGCAGCTTTTGTAATTTCCAACAGAGAAGTTCATTCAGAATGAATTCAACCTTGAAAAATGTACAAGTATCTAGTTCTACTTATATGAACGTAGTACAGTATGAGGAAGCTGATGTAGAGTATTTAGTTTCTATCTCAGAATCATTATCTGTTTTCAAAGAAACGATGTTATGAACTTCTGGACACCGCAGCTGTATCTGTGTTCCTATGTGGAATGTCACAGTTACTGTTCTTCTAAAGTCAATTGGAACTCATCAAATGTGGAATGAAACCAATAAACAGAAGAAGAGCCAAACCTAGTCAGATTGAGTTATCAAATGTGGAATAACCCTCTACTCCTAGATAAGAAAGACGAACTCAGTGAAAGTTGTTAACATCAAATGTGGAATGAAACAACTCGCCAGATTCGTACTCAGCAACCCCGAACATCAGCAAAGTACAACACGCTTGCCTTGACAAAGGAAAGTAGAAAAATCAAAATATTTGGACTAAGGCTGAACTAAATCGTCTATCCTTGAACTAAGCTGAACTTAAATCGCCTTAAATCTCATTTCCCCCACTGTTTTAATTGATTGGTCTTTAGGCATTCCTTTGTCAGTGGATCAGCCAGATTATCCTTTGATCGCACATCAATCGAAGTGATAATGTCTTGTTCTTTCTGATAATTCAGTAGAGCGCGTCTCAGTCGTATATGTCGCCTCTTAGAATTAAAAAGGACATTCTTCACGACTTGAACTGCTGCTTGATTATCACAATACAGACTCAAAGAATTGACTTGAAGTCTAGACAAAGGAATGTCTATAATCAAATTCCTGATCCAATCTGCCTCTTCGCCAGCTGAGGCTAAGGCAAACAACTCGGCTTCCATTGACGACAAAGCTATACAGGTCTGTCTTTGGATCTCCAAGTGACTGCAGCGCCACCCAAAGTGAAAATAAATACACTAGTGGACTTGTTGTTCCCAATTTCTGAACACCAGGAGGCATCAAAGTATCCTTCCAACGTAGGAGGGTAACCAGTGTAGCACAGAGCGTGATCTTTAGTACCTTTCAGGTACCTCATCAGCCGATCTAAGGCATCCCAATGCTCTTTGCCTGGACTACTGGTAAAACGACTCAGCATGCTTACCGAGAAAGCAATGTCTGGTCTAGTGTAACTTGTGGCATACATGAGACTTTCAATGATCTTGAGTACTTTACTTGATCAACACTGGTCCCTTCATTCGGACTCAACTTGACATTTGGATCGATTGTGTTTCAACAGACCGACAGTCTTTATAACCCCAGGTAGTGAGGATCTGCTCAATGTAATGAGCTTGACTTAGAGTGACACGTCCATTGTCTACTCTAACGTTCATACCTAGTAGGGTATCCATATGACCAAGGACCTTCATGTCAAATGCTTTCGCGAGAGCGGATTTAGTATCCCTCACTCTCAATTGATGTTAGAGGTGAATTACCTTAACTATCAATTTCAATTGGTATCAGATGGTGTTCATTTGGTTGTACAAGCTAACCCTTGAACCAAAGATCCTCATTTAGATCAGACTTCTTATTTTACATCTTTTTAGGACTACACACAACATGGCACAGAACAAGGAATATGCAAGCACCAGACCTCCAGTTTGCAACCTTAATAGGTTTTCCATCTGGATGGCAAGAATTAGGTTGTACGTGATTTTCGCATCGGACACACTTTTTCGTCTCGGACGCGCTTTTTCCCGGATACGTGTTCATTCGGTCGTCCGCCCTTTTTCTCCCTGTCGTGTGTTTTTTTGCTCGGACACGTTTTTTTGTCGTGCATTTTTCGCCCGGAAACCCATTTTTTCGCTCAGCCGCGCATTTTTCTCAGGGGGACGCATTTTTCGCTAGGGTGCTCATCCCCCCCCCCCCCCCGAACGCGTGTTTTTCTCCTGGTACACGGTTTTCACCAGGGTGTGTGTTTATTTGCTAGGGCTCGCATTTTTCACCCGTGCACGTGATTTTTTTAACTGGGACACGTATTTTGCCCCTTGCTCGCGTTTCTACATTACGACAAACATTTTTTGCCCAGGCATGTTCTTTTTTGCAGTGCTTGTTTTTTTGCATTAACACGTATTTTTTTTGTCCTGAGCGCGCATTTTTTTCTCACGGGCGGACATTTTTTGTTGGAGAACAGGTTTTGTGGCCGACGTGTTGTTTTGCATCCATGAGCTTGTTTTTTGCCCTGACGCACTTTTTCGTCATAGTGCGTGTTTTTGTCCATGATCTTTGTGCCCGGCGTGCATATTTTTGTCAGGAGGCACTTTTTTGCCCGAGCACGTGACTTTAGCTCGTATGCTCTTTTTTCGCCCGAGAGTATTTTTTTCTTCTGAGGGGCTATTTTTTGCCCGGACACGCATTTATCGACTAGTCGTGCATTTTTCTCCCAATCAAAAATGTTAGGTTCTTTTCGATTGCATTATTATATAATAAGTATCATTATATGCGAGAGAATGTTTAGTTATTCATCATATATATGTGTGTGAGAGAGGGTGAATGTTAGTTTTCGTAATATATATCTAAGAAAATATTCGGTTTTCCTACGCTAATGATAAAAATAATAATTCTTTGATTGAAATGTGTTTAATAAATGAACGACAAAATTGATTAATTATATTCTATTTATTGGTGAACACTATAATATACCTAAACAAATTCCAAATCCTGTAATAATTAGAATTGATGTCAATTCTAATATTCAATTTTAATTTATTCAAAGCCGAACTTTAAAAGAAGTTTTGAATGAGATCTTTTGGGCTGTCTCGGGCGTTGAAGACAAGGACGGTCCCTCTGAAGGCAGTTTGAAGAACTCATCCAACTCCGAGCTTAGAGCTTCGTTGTCGCAACCTGCAATCGAGATTGCTCCGGAGGACGCTCGCCAGCATCACAATCCAAACGACCCTACGGTAAGGAAGAATTGTTGTAAAGAGTGGTGAATTGTCACCCTTGAAAGAAAACTTTTGTAACTCTCCGAGAAATAGTGGAAATTGGCCAGCACAGACCCTACTCCGTGATTTTGTTTCTCTTTCAGGGGTTTTTACAAATAAAAAACTTCTTTCTCAGCCGTTGGTTTTCCTGTGACTGTTTGCGCGCTCGGCTCACTCTCGAACTTACACGGTTCAAGTCGACCGGTCAATAAGAGTGTCTAGCGACACACAACAATTCTTTAATTATTTTGTACGAATTAGTATAGATACACTTGTTGCGGGTTGCTCGAGGCTCCTAGTAGAGCAGACATAATTTTGCCTCATTAGCCCGTAGAGCGGTCGAGCGCACAAATACCCGCTAAGAAAGTAGAGATTGACAAACACGTTTTTTAACGAGAAAAAACCCATAAACTAGGTAAGAAAATCATGTGACTTGTTCGGTGCTAGTCAAACTTCCCTATTTGCAGGGTTAACGAGGTATTAGAGAAATTGAGGGTGACAGACTCTCCTCGTTACAGCTTGGGGGTGAGAGAATCAGAGGTGCGCTTGGAGGGCGACAGACTACCACTCTCGAAGCTCAAAGTTTTGCGTCTCCCTAGAAGCGTTGAATGCCTTTAGTCGATGTCCGGACGCAAAGTGATGGAGGGTGGCACTTAAGAGAATTATCGAGGAAGGCTGGTGGAACGTCTCGCACGCAGGAGAATTCCTAGAGAGGTTGGCAGAATAACTTACCGTGATCCGTCACGAACTTAGACAAATTCTTGGAGCGCTTGAAGGGAAGCAGCTAGTAGGAAGATTTCGGCAGAGCTTTAGCCTATAGGAGGAGAAGACTTGAGGAGAAAAGCTAGAAATGAGAGGAGGTCTGGGGTCCAATTTATAGGGCCCCGGGAGTGGTTATCATAGTTATGTGACTATCTGCAGACCGTAATCACCCAAATTAATAAATACGAACCATTTTTAATATAGTCCAGACGTGCATTTTTTTATATATTTTTACTAAGTGCTGACCATAATTTTTCGGTTGTTGGCCCCCACCCATAATGGTTGTTATGTCAGTGGTTACACGGGTGGTTACCCGCGAAACGAACGATGATGATTGAAAAGGGACGATCAGATGGAGATGAGGGGACTGATGTTTGTGCTTCCTAGGAGGGGAGTCCCTCGGCGATGGACGACCGCCGGGGAGGAGGAAAGGCGGGGTGCACCATCCCTGAAGGTCGGGCGCCGACCGCTCCTAGCTGCCGCGAGGTGAGGCCGAGACCGGCCAGGGAGGCCGGAGGCGACCCCAACAGCGCTTCTCGGTCGTGAGGTGCGGCCGCGGCCGGCTGGGGTGGCCGGCGGCACACCCGACAACGCCTCGCGATCGCGGCCATGCGGCCGCGAGGCGCGGCCGGGGAGGTCGGCCAAGGCACCGGTCGCGCCTCGTCGTCGCGGTCTTGCGACCATGGCCGGCCTGAGAGGCGGACCACGACGCTGGTCGTGCCTTGCGGCCGCATGCCACAGTCATGGCCTTGGGGACGCGAGGCGCGGCCACGGCTAGCCGAGAAGGCCTTCCGCCCCCTGCGGCGTTGGAGGGGCCAATCGCCGGTGGTGGCGATGGCGACGACCAACCATTTGGCTGGCCGCGTGCGGTTGGCGGTGTGCACGAAGGCGGACGAATCACGCGCGCCGGTCACGCACGGATCGGGTGCGCGAATCGCACGCGAGACGGTTACCCCCAGTAACCCTCTCTAGATTAGCAGAGTTATGAGAGTTTGGCTAATTGCAGCCCATTTCTTTATAAATTATATCAGACCCATCAACTTTAATGTTCCTCAGCTAAGATGTGTGATTTTGAAATTCAACTTCATGTGACTATTTATCATGCTAACCCCTTTTTAATATGTTAAATAAAAAAATACCATGAATTAAAGTTTGAAATTCAAATTAAAGTGAAATTGAGATTGGACGGCTGAAATTGTTTTGACGGACCATCAATTCATCTAAAGAACCATTTTTTAATATAGTATAGACATAATGTACCATCAAGCTCAAATGATTTATGCATATACTATATATATAGAGAGATTTCCATTCATTTAATATTATATAAATAAACTATACTATATATATTAGGGTGCTGCTATCCGCACCGCAGTTTTGGCCAATCGCATCGCATTTTCTCTTAATTTTTCACGTCTTTTGGAAATAGGTCTTGCACATGTATTTTTAGGAAAAATGTTCAACACGAAAGTTGTATAAACTAATTTTTCGTGTTGGACACTTTTCCTAAAAATACATGTGCAAGACATATTTTCAAAAGACGCAAAAAATTAAGAGCAAGTACAGTACCACCGGTCAAAATTACGGTGCGGATAGCAGCACCCTTAAATTATTAATAACAAGCAGGAACTAGACAGCTGTGCCCAGGAGTCTTGACAGGGATATCACCACTCATCCATTTATTTTATTCCTCTTTATAGTTTATCAACAAATTGGTTAGTTATAAGCACACCACATAAGTCAACTCTCCCTACCAAACTATTATTTTGTTTAGAGAGTTGTTATGCACAGCTTTTTTTTGACTTTATGCAGGTTGAAAATATTTCATGTATTTCAAATTTCTGCAGATCATCCATGCATCTGAGGATGACAATGGTGAAGACGGAGCACCGGTCGGAGAACGTAAATGTACGGTGGTGTGCGGTGGTGTGCGGTGGTGTGCGGTGGTGTGCGTTGGAGAAATGGAGTTAGGGTAGGATACTGGATGCTTGAGAGGGAGTTTTAGGGCCTACAGATAAATGAAGATTTGAAGAGAAGAATACTTTTGTTACCTAGATAGAGCCCAAACCAAACCTGTGCATAACAACAATCTTTTGTTAATGATAAAAAATTGTCAGGCTCAGTTTGGGGAGACTTATTTTACCGGTCAAGCGGTTACGGCCGCATGAATCAAATCTTAATTATGGTCTGATTCATGCGGTTGTAACCGCTTTACCGGTGAGAATAAGTCCCTCCAAACAGAGCCTTAGTCACATGCAAGCTCCCTAAGTTTGACTCTAAAGGATGGATTATCAAGCTAAGTGAAAAAATAGAGTAGGTTGTACCCACATTAATTGAGAATTAGAAAATATGGTTAAATAATATCTAAATTATTCACATATTGTATTAGTTTTCAGTCCTTTTTATGCATTTATTTTTTCCTCATAGTTTAATAATGAGAATCTTTGCAAATATTTAAATTCATTTGAGATGAAGTTATTTTCAAAGCGATAATGGAATCACAGATGCTTAATTTGGCTTGGCGATTTTGTCGGATTTTTGGAGCAAATGCCGTCCGGACAGTGGGTAAATAAACTTTGGCCTCAATATATTTTGCTATTTCACAATTATTCTGTTTGAATTTTTTTCATAAATGATATTTTTTGAGTTTAAAATTGAAGGAGGCATAAACTTCGCCTATATAATAATTACGAAGAGTATGAGTCTAGGGGTTGATTTAGAAAGAAGCGCAAACATCTCACTTTGTCGGAGGCATTTTTCCCTCATCAGGATATTGTTTTTGACATATAAGCAGTTAAAATTTTGCTCTAGGGAGAAGAATACAAATCCAACATTCATTTTGCTAAAATTGGACGGTCGGGCCCCAACCTGCCCCCAATATAGATCCGCCCCTTCATCATCACTATGTGGCACATGAACTTTCATAATTCTAACATCAACGGTGGTGGTGATGGAAGTCACGCAACAAATACATAGTCAAGCTTACCTTATCGTTAGCTTGCGAGTTTTGATGATTTCGAGCGCAAATCCCCTTCATTATAGTTATGGGAAAGTCCCCCCGCACGTATCAACTTAGGAGAAAGCTCCTATTTTTGAAAGGCTCTCTTGCTCGGGATGGCAAGTCACAAAAATGATTTTCCAAAATGTTGTGCATTGTAAAAAAAACCAAAATATTAAAACAACTCAGGCTATGTTTGGTAGGACTTATTTTCACCGGTCAAGCGGTTACGATCGCATGAATCAGATCATAATTAAAGTCCGGTTCATATGCGTACAACCCGTATTCGTCGAGAGCGGGTCCTACCACAACCAAGTCAGGAGGAGTCAAGGTCAACAAGTCACCACGGGAGTCAAAGTCAACATTCAAGACCGCGGAAGGCCTGACGAGTATAGACGAGCTCCCCTCGCATACTCGCCAGGTAGGCGACTAAGCGAGATACTCGCCAGGCCCGTGCGAGCTCTTCTGGAAGTCGCCTGGTCGCCAGGGGGTGGGAAGGCAGCTTTGATCCGATTTCTAAGGTTAGGAATTTCCTGGCTTCAACAATATGGTCGTAACCGCTTGACCGGTGAAAATAAGTCCTCCCAAACAGAACCTCATTTGACATGATGAAATATTCAATATTCTTTATAGCCACAAGCATTGCCATAACAACTGAGACAAAAATGTGACTGATAAATCCCTATAGATTGAGAATTATTATCAATACTTTATTGTAACACAATGTTATGACTTTGATCCATCATGTATTTGATGAATACGTTAGAAATTTATTTTAAAATAATCCTTTACAATGTTTAATAAAGTTTTCATGGCATTATGTATTTGAACTTCACATCAATTGATAAGAAAACACTCAAAATCAATTTGGATGAAAATTTTTTATGGATAATGATGAAATCTCTAGTTAGAAAGGAATATGATAGAAAGTTAGAAACCATAAATCACACACGCGCTCACTCGCATTCACACATTATATTCGGATTTGAGGAATAATCGAATTGATTTGATTGAATTTTTTGTATAAAATAATTTTGTCATTTTGAAAAATCTTAAATATTATTGTGGACGTGTGTCACTGCATCTAATACATTTCGACGTCCACCGATTTTAAATGTCAAGTTCTGGCAAGCGACTCGTTAAATTTTGTGTTGAAGATATATGTTTCTATTCACGGAAATTTTAATTACTATAACGAATGTAATTAATTGTGGGACAATTACTTGCGATTTTACGAGACTCTTATGTACGAGATTTTCCTGAAATGAACTCATACATTCTCACTATCATTCGCTCTTAGTTTTCTCAATTCTGCTTTTGCATTTATGTTCTCCCTTTTACGTTCGCTTCATTAAGCGGAATTTTGGATGCTCCGCGCTTCATTAGTATCTGCGCATATAAGAGTTTTGGGATCTAGTTGTGTATTGTACCTTGGAGGAGTGATCATCATTTGCGAGCAGCGGAGCGCCGTCTTAATGAGACAATACCGTGGCTAGGATAATATCGTGCGGGGCACGGACCCACATACACTATCACAATTTAGATACTGTCAAGGTGGAATATAGGAGCGGCGAGATGCGTCTCTCACTCTATTTTTCTTTATTAAAAAATACGATTGTTAAGCGCAGCCCATTATTGGCTAATCGCACCCAAAAATCTCCTAACTTTTCGCGTCTTTTCGAAATACGCCTTGTACATGCAATTTCAGGAAAAGTGTTAAACACAAAAAGTGTTCAACATGAAAATGTTCAACACGAAGACGAGATCTACAACTTTCGTGCTGAACACTTTTCATGAAACTGCTTGTACATGACGTATTTCTGAAAGGCGCAAAACCTGTGCATATTTTCAAGTACGCCTTGTACATGCATTTTTAGAAAAAAGTGATCAACACGAAAGTTGTAGATCACGACGAGATCTACAACTTTCGTGTTGAGCACTTTTCCTAAAATTGTATGTACAAAGCGTGTTCCGAAAAGACCCGAAGAGTTAGGAGATTTTGGGGTGCGACTAGCCAATAACGAGTTGGGGGGGGGGGTAACAATCGCCTAAAGAAATTATGAACTTTGGTTTTTTGGCACTTTACACCCAGAATTACGGGATTTTTACACTTACACCCCCAAAGTTTAAAATTGGCACTTTGCACCATAGAATTTCTAATTGTTGGCACTATGCACCCCAAAGGCTGAAATTTCAGAGGTATTATGTCCGTCCCTTACAACCACCCTCTCCACCGCCCCCCGCCACTCCGCGGCAAGCCGGAACGCCGCGAAACCGATGTAGCTCATCCCCGCAGCGGCGTACTTCACCCCCAAATCCCTCATCGCGACGCCGACGCGTCTGGACTGAAACCCCACCGATCCGGGATGTGTAGAGATCGAAGGAGCGCGAGAGGGTCCCCACCAATCGTGGACGAGAACAAGGGCTGGTTTTCCCTGCCACCGACGGCGTGGGTGAGGAGGGCGGCGGCGAGGCGGTGGAGGAGAAGGGAAAGTTGGAGGTGGCGGTGGAAGAGACCAAAATACCCCCTCATAGGGTGCAAAGTGCAAAAAAATAAAAATTCAGAGTTGCCAGGGCAATTTGCAAAATGCACCCTGGAAATATATGGTTTTGGCAAAATGCATTTCGAAAGTTTAAATTGGCAAAATGCACCATCAAAGTGAGTTTTCTTGGCAATGTGCACCTAGAGTGTACATTTTGACCATTTCATTTTTTGCCTAGTGAGAGTGCATATTACCAAGAAAACCACTTGTGGGGTGCATTTTGCCAATCTTAACTTTTGTGCTGCATTTTGCCAAAAAGTCTATATTTCGAGGATACATTTTGGCAACTGCCAATTTTAAGCATTAGAGGTGCATAATGTCAAAATCCCGTAATTCAGAGGTGAAAAATGCCAAAATCTCTCACTTTTCAGTACATGCCAACCAAAATTAATAAATTAAAATTCGGAGAGCCCCCCTCGCGCAGAAAACTCTGCGAAGAAAACGGGCGGACAGAGCGCCAAT